>BGPR01024235.1:0-23436 GCA_013235015.1 Araneus ventricosus | reverse complement strand
AAGTTTGCAAATTATATATAAACGCCAATTTTTCTTTAATAGTGGGAATTTAAGATTGTGCATGCAAAGTCGAAAATATCTGATTTGTGTATATTTTTGTAAATGGTTCTTCTTTATTCCGTATTATTTTATTTTATTCCTTTCCGAGGAATAAAAAAAAATTTATTTACAATATCGACTAAATATCAATAATCTTTCCATATTTTTTGTACATAAGTTACAAGTGTCAGCCCATTATGCTACATTAGTACAAATACTGTTTTGAAACGTACCAACTGGAGGGGGGTGAAGGAAAAATTTGGTCTCTGTGGACTTTCATCTTCCGTTAGCTGAAAAATAAGGGATTAGTGATATGATCAATTATAGTAGCCTAAGTATGAATATTAAGACCCACTGGCACAAGTCAATTTGGTGGCCCTGGGAAAATGCAAGAAATCATTAGGAAACGGATGTCTAGTAAAAGGGAAAGAAGAAGAGAATAGACGAAAAATCTATAGCACGATTAAGTTTTGTCAAAAAGCTTTTTCAACTAAAGGCAATCAGTCTGCATCGAGGGAGGGGGAGAAGGTCTCGGAATAGGAGTGCCATCCAGCAACTTCACTATTTACCTTGTAAGGCTTCCGAAAGGGCAACTGTTTAAAAACATTTCTTTGCCTTATATTTAGTTTGAGTTGTTATGTTGAGACATTTTTGAAAGCGGGAGTCAGTAAAACCAAAATATTCATGTAACAACTTGTAAGTATCAGATTTTCGTTGGAACATGATTGCCTTTGCTCGTAAGCGCATGCGCAGTGCTGCATCTCCCTAAAAGAACTACTTTTGATTTAGCGATTCTTTCCATTTCATCGAATTTTTTTAAAAAAAAATGTTAATTTATATAAGTATGCGACTTTTCAAGTAAGAAAAATTATTTCAGAACGTCTTTAGTTGCTTGTTCTTCAGAACATTGCATAATCAAACTACTGAAATATTTCAGTTTATTACCACTAAAATAATTTGTCTTATTGTTGAAACTATATATACCTTTCGCTCTGATGATAGCTTTGTACTCGCTTCGGCAGTACATATACTAAAATTGGAACGATACAGAGAAGATTAGCATGGCCCCTGCGCAAGGATGACACGCAAAATCGTGAAGCGTTCCACATTTTTTTTTATACACGCCACATGGAATTCGTAATTTTCGTTATATTTTAAAATCGCCGCCTACCCGCAGGTTTGCCCATCATATTGTAATTTGGTTACGGAAGTTTTTGGTAAGCTGAAAGCATTAATATCTATTGGTTCCGCAGGTGAGGCTGTTAAACACTTCAGAATTGTTATTTACGAAGATCTAAGTGTGTTCTAACTGCTTATAGTCAGCAGGGCCGGCCCGAACAAAAGCGGGGCCTGGTGCAAGGTTGATTTGCGGGGCCTTGAAATTAATTTCCTAAAACAAAATAATTTACTGCATTTTGCTATTCATTTTACCGCAAAAAATTGGCATATTGAGGACTTAAGGAATACGAAAATGTTAAATAATTAAATTATGTGATTTATGAACGATTTTGAAAGTGATTAAAATGTTAATTTATAAAAATAATTCAAAATAAAAAAAAATATTACTATTTTGAATCATAAGAAAGATTTTTCTGCAGATACGATGGCCATTCATAAGGTCAATATATTTTTGAGAACAGTCACATAATTTGAATACAGTTCAGATAAATTAATTTTTAAATAAATATTATAATATTATGACCCTGTTATGCAAAACTTAACGACAAATTTTTAATTTCATTAAATAAATCAATGCAATTCATTTTGTATTGAAAAGTCGAATTTAAGTCTCTACGTTTCCAGATAGTTAGTGAATATCATCCTAATTACATAAAAATTTCTATGATGTCCCATATTCCTGATAAATTTCCAATTTCTTCTTTAAAAAAAATGTCACTACAGATTATTACTAGAAAATATTGAATTTGAAAATTTTCTTGGACAGAAGAAATAGCTGACCAGTTCCTAAAAATAAAAACTATTCATTTTTTTCTCACCAAGTTCTTTTATTTTTAATTCAGGTGTTACTTTTAACTAACTCTTCCACTATTTCCATTGCAGTTATTAAAAGAAGATACGAATCCCGATGCACGATACTATTCAAAAAAATTTTAAAGGACTTTTAAATGTGTATTTGTGTACAGATATCTATATTCGAATTTTGAAATACCTGGCTTTCAATATTTACTTCATTTAGTATATCATACCAGATAACTAAAGTTAATAAAAATTTAAATGAAGTTTATTTCCGATCAATTGAATTGATGATTTCTTCTCCATGTCAATAATATATTCATAAGGAAAATTCGAAGCTATAGAAAATTGCGATACTTGAATATGATCTCACAGATTTCACACTTTTGAAGTGACATTCCCACTTCGTTTCTGACAGTGGTTTTGTAGTAAGATATACGAGAGGCTTTTTTAATATACCCCAATCCATTACAGAGCTTCCAAAAATATTAATAAACTATAATAAAAAACTATAGCATAAAATTCTAAAAGCTGCCTGCCAGCGACCCCCTTTCATAACACTAGCACAGAGTTTGTGGAAGTGAAAAAAAATTTAAAACGTCGGAATGCAAAAAATATACAATTTTTATTAATGTTTGGTAATTCAAATTTATAGTAATGAAAAACAGAATTAAAACAAAACTGTCCAAACTTTTAATTTTCAGTTTGAACTGGTGCAGGTCCACTTTTTCATTAACAATGGATGCAAGCAATGAATTTCATTGATGGAATGACATTGGCTTTTGTGAAAACGCTCTCTATTACAATCAAATTTTTCTTTTGCCGCATTCACTGGAATAAATCTAGACATTCTGAAGATCCGGACATTAGTCCGGACGTGAGCTTGAAATCCAGAGGTATGGAAATCCTAGTTATAGTACCAATGTCTATACAGTTCCACAAATATACTTCCAATTTTTCTGATAGGCTTTCAATTTTGACTGATAACTCTTTTCTTGTCTTTAAAACAAATAAATCGTTCTTGTATACTAACATCACTTTCAGATTCAACTACATCTACATATCTTAAAATAACATATAATTGTTCTTGATGGCTCTGGAGTGCAATCTGATAAAGTTGTGAAATATTTAGCTCTTTTATTTAAATATATTATTTACTTTCTAACTTTTTTATCCAAAGCAGAAATCAGTTCGTCTTGTATTCTATGAGATAAATAGAAACGCGATGCTGATTTCACACAACGATCCAAATATTGTTTTATGATTGGGTGAAATCTTGCAAGTGATTCTATGAGATCTAAGAAATTACCGTTGTGTGGTTTATATAAAGCATCGCTACTTCCCTTGAATGCCAAATTATGCTCGGATAAATAGAAAATTGAACCCAGTATTCGTTCATAAATACACTTTACACAGTGCGTTTCGGTTTTAGTTATTTTTTCATGTTCTCTGTCACAGTGTTTCCCAGTTTGAAATTCTTTTTAAATTGTAACAATTTATATATAGTTTGTAAATTATCTTTCATGATTTTGCAATCGCGAACATGAATGAAACTCAATCATTTAGTCAAACACAAAGAAGTGGTATTTGAGAGTGGCACAGGAGAGTAACCATCCCATCTTGATGTTCCTCATTCTTTAATTTTCTTAAATAATTTCAGAAAAACTTCTGTCATTTTTATCAATCGGAAAACATTACATTATGTCACACCATTTTGTATGAAAGTCGTTGTAAATTTATCAATTATAATTTCAGGCCAATTACTAGGATCATTGATATCGACATTTCTTTTTCAGCTCTTTGTTGATCTTGTGGAAGCTGAGATCTTTTGTTAGATTGTTATTCTTGTTCATTAGTCGTCGCTGACAAAAATAAAATCCATCGTCTATAGGTTTCCCTCTGCAACATAATTATGTTTCCTTTTTTCAGTTTTCTTATAATGGCTTTCCTCTTCATTAAGACGAAAGTTGTCTTTATGATGATTAGGATTGTTTTTGAGGATGACATACGGCGTAATTTGATTTTCGCGATTTTAATTTTTTAATAATTGTTAATTATATGTTTCGTCAGTTTGTTGCAGATTTTCGGTTTTTAAAAATTTTGCAAAGGAGTTCCTTTTGTTTTCAGCAATTTTCTTTCTTTTTCTATGTTTTTCTTAAATTTATCAGATCCATACATTCATTTTCTTCCCGCATCTCTGTCTCTAGTCAATCTATCTTTATCCCCCCAACCTTGCCCTTGATCGGTCGACTTTAAATGTGCACATATCGCGTGATTATATTCAAATGTATGTATATTAGGATTAAAATTTTAAAAAATAGAAGGCATTTTTAATTTGCAAAGACAACGCGGGGCCTAGTGCGGTCGCACCTCCCTCCAGCCGGCCCTGATAGTCAGGATGCCGTTTGAAAGATAAGTAAACTTTACTGCTTCAAATTTCTATTTGAGACTATATATATATTTATTATTATTATTATTATTCATGGTAAAATGGATCAATTGAGTGAAGCTAATCTGAAAAGATTATGAGGACGAGTGAAATGAACACTAACCCGACTTCAAAACGCTTCAATGATCAGTTAAGCATAAATGAACTGAGAGCGCGATTGAGGAGATTGGATCAACAATTTAAAGAATGTGATCAATATGGTGCCGCTTTACCCGAAGATGTTTCTGAAACTGAATATTTTGATACAGAAGCAATGTATCAATCTGCCCTTGATACATTTACCGTTAGAAGTACTACAATTTCAAATCTTACTGCAGTTGAAGCAAGTTTTAAATTTCCTCGTTTGAGCATTCCGCGTTTCGATGGTAAATACACTAATTGGCTTAATTTTAAAGATCTGTATGTGACGACAGTTCATAACGACCAATCAATGGCGGAAATTCAGAAATTTCAATATTTGATAGGGCTTTTTAAAGGACGACCCAGCTGCTATTATTAAGCACACTCCGATTTCGGAAACTACATATGATGAGGCTTGGGGCAAATTGATGAATAACTCTGGTAGAAAAACTCAAATTGTAATAAGCAAATCTACAGACAAACATATGAAAGGCCTAACTGCCGAGTTGAAAAGGGAATTCGCTTCGCTCGTTCAATTCATTACACTTCGTATATTAGAAATAAATTATGCTTGTAAATCTTATAAAAACTATATCTCAAATAAATCGAAGAATTCAATGCAGCAAAGCTTCTGTCTTTAAGCTTTTGGTAAAATAATTTTCTTTAAAAAAAAAGTGATAAACTGTGTGTAACTTTTAGTAAATTATTTTGGTTGTTAAAATTACACTAATTTTGATATCCCAATTACGAATATAATTGATTATTGTTGATCTAATTCAACATCCAGTGATATCACTATTAGTAACGAGAAAATGTTCCCTTCTTCAATTTATTAATATGCCGACATAACGGAGATTTTAACTTCTACAAAGATTTCAAGGTGGTAAAGTTCTAAAACATAAATCTAGAATTTAAGTAAAAAAATCAATTATTAAATATTGCGTTCTTTTCCAACCAACGAATTGCTCATTTAAATCGAGTAGAGCAGGATTTGTCTTCTGAGATTATCATGCTCAGAGTTAATCCTTCCTAATAAATATATTGAACGAATTTTGGAAATGCGTCCATTTCCTGTGCTAAGCAGAGATTTGAAAGGATTCATTATAAATTGCAGAAAACCCAAAGACAATTTCTGAATTAGAAATCAGACTGAAATGAAGTCTCATTGAATTTAAATCGTATGTTCAAAGTTCTTTGAAGTTCAGAATACCAGACTTGGAATTGAGGCGCTGCAATCGCTCACGAAAATAATGAAATTCCACTCCTGCGCGTGCTAACAACGCGAAATTGTCACTATTCTTTATTTCTAAACTCCCAGGAGTTCCCAAATTGCCTCGGCCGACGGTATTTCACGTCGACAGGGCGGGTATTGGGAAAAGTTTTCAACTAGCAATACGCCTCGGTAGAACCTCTCAGGCTATGACACTGCCTCTGCGCAAAGCTAACGACACGAATTTTCTGAAACTTTATATGCAATTCTACCTTTTAAAATAGTGGTATCTGTCTTGAGTGTATTTTTCGAAAATTGATGGATTCTTCTGAAGAAATAGACGGTTAGACGTATAGATCGGTAACGTAAGCTCTCGCCGGTGAATGACCTTTCAGATGTTGGATTTTAGTTTTCTTTTTTTTCTTCCATAAGACTGATACCCTTCAGCTCTATAAGTGGGAAAATAAGGAAGAAATTTTTTAAAAGCTATATAAATTATATTAAAACAAACACAATTTTTATATTCGGATTATAGCTGATTTGGGAATTTTATGTTCGAGTTGCGCTACGTTGGATTTTGTAGCTTATTATGTAAATAAGGATTAACTCTGGTATTGTAAATACTATACAACCATTGCGCATTGTAAATGAGTGTATTATCTAAGTTACTGAATTCAAAATATTGAGAAACAACTCAGACAATATGAATGTGATATTAAACTTCTTCGCTTGGAGATGGATTATTAAAAATTTTAAATCTTAAATTTATGAAATTTCAGACTGTCAATAATTTTAAATTGAAATTTATTAGAGGAAGATAACTTTTGATGCTAAGATGCTTCAACTTTCGTAGTGTTTCTTTATTTTTTATATACTCTTTGTTGCAGTATTGTCTAACATACCGGGTGTCCCAAAAATGACTGACTGATTTTGAAAATCAGTAAAAGAAAAACGAAACGCGACAGAAATGTATCGTTTGCGGCCTTACGCTTGTGAAACCAGGAAATTTTATCCCACCAATTTGCATATTTAGTTACCGTTTCCGGCAACAGGTGGCACTGCATAATAGCTAAAATAAAAACCTGAATGAAAATGTAGCGAGGACTGTTGCAAAAAATTAAACAACGATGTTTTCAAAATAACCACCATTTGCAGCAACAACGTGGCACAGTCTGAGACAAAACTGTCCAGACACCCGTACAAACATGTCACTTGGAATTGTCTCGCATGCTGTACTGATGTGTTGTTTGGGTTCCTCAATTGTTTGTGGAGTTTGGCGGTATACCAGGTTTTTCAGGTACTCCCAAAGAAAAAAAGTCGCATGGCGTCAAGTCTGGCGAATAAGGAGGCCATGCCATGCCACTTCCTGTATGCTTGTCCTAATCCAAGGCAATAACACGATCATTGAAATGTTCTCTCAGGAAATCAAATACTGCAGGCGTTCGATGTGGACGAGCACCATCTTGCATGAACCAGGAGGCGTTCCAATGGTCGTCCGAAGCATAATGAATCGCCACAAATTCATCCAGAATACCACGATATTTTGCAGCATTTATCGTTTGATCTCGGAAAAAATGGGCCAATTATTCCTTTGGAGGAAATCGCGGCCCAGACCATTACTTTTGGGGAATACAGCAACATGTGGGTTTTCGGTTCCCCAAATGCGCCAGTTCTGCTTGTGGACAAAGTCATCGAGGTTAAAATATGCCTCGTCCGAGAACCATATGTTTCCAACATCGATATCACTCACCCTCATCCACAAGCTGCAGCATAGCGTTCGCGAAATCATAGCGTGCATCAATGGCATTCACACTCAGGGGTTGGCGCGTCTGGATCTTGTAGGGGAACATGTGAAAATTGTGGCGCATGATACGGTGCGTGGTCATTCTTCGGAGTCCATTCGGCGAACGGATGTCCGGGGCTGCTGTAGGATGACCTGCTGTACAGCATCAGCTTTCGACTCTGTAACGGCACTTGGTGGCCGGCCGACATTTCCAATATGGTCATCACTGACGTTCCGCGTTCGTTCGAATTTTTCGAACAGAGCCTTTATCGCATTGTCTGACGGGCCTCTTCTCACATCGAATCGCCTTTGGAAACTGCGCCTCATTTGAACACAACTGTGTTCCAGGCGGTGATAATCCAGAACAAGAAATATCCGCGGTTCCAAGGATAAAACCATTTTCAATAGTTGTACTCTTTCATAAGCACTCACAAACAGATTGCGTGGCAAAATACCGAATGAAGATGTCACGGATTCAATTTCTCTGCAGTTCTCGAATACCTGCAGTGCCACCTGTTGCCGGATATGGTAATAAATATGCAAATTGGTCGGATAAAATTCCCTGATTTCCCAAACGTAAGGCCGCAAACGATATATTTCAATGGCGTTTAATTTTTCTTCTATTGGTTTTCAAAATCCATCAGTCATTTTTGAGACACCAGGTATATAGATCATATTATGGTACTGGTATTAATGCCTGCAGAGATCGCGTGGTGAGAATTTCTCAGAATCTCTTACTATTATTTCATTTTGAAGTAATCAAATCTCACTTTTCCCCAGTCTGTACCAAATATTTTGATTCTATTGATAAGTTGTCGCTGTTCTCATATGCATATGTTGACTTCTATGTCATAAATCGGAGAAAGGTCGATTTTCTTTTTTATTTTTCTTAAATTTGATAGATTTTACTTACTTTTCCATACACACAAAATCTTTCTTCACTTTTTGCTCAACTGTAAGAACACAGGAACGAAATTGATATTACTTGCATTTTGTGGATTAAAAGCAAAATTAAGTAGCGATTCCGAGAAAAATTTGGTTAAGTTGCTGCAAAGTAAGCAGCAGTGCCTTAACCAGGCCCAGAGGCCATTCCTCTCCTTTCGTACAACACAAACAACAAGTAACACCTATAGTACATATACTTACGAAATTGCTACTAACTTTTCAATTGATTCTTGCGATTAATTTTCATTACGATGTATTGCTTAGCAGTGCATCACTTTTTAATACCTTCCATTTATTGCTTTGACTAAAATTTCATTTTTTCCACTTACCAATTTCATTTGATTTACTTAAACTACATGATCATAATATTTATACAACTTATCAGTATTAGAAAATTTTTCTTGCATTACACTCCGATTTGGTGTTCAGAGCAATCTATACTTATAAAAGGCAATGTTTGTGTGCGTGTGTGTGTGTTTGTCTGCGATGTCCAGACGAATCTATCGCACTTACAGCCATGAAATTTGGCACACAGGTAGTCGTAATGGTGACTGAGTGCACCTCGAAGCCGAAATTTTAAATTTTAATCTAGAATTTTTTTTATTTAATGTTTTGTGTTGTTTTGGTTGATTTTTCGCACTAATTTCTCATTAGAATGGTTTCAAATAATTGTACGACAAAAATAGATAGACCATCGGAAAGAGCACGCGATTTCCGTTCTAATGAAGTTAGTTTTGAATTTCTATCTTAAATTACTGAATTTTGAGAATTTTTTAAAAATCAGTCAGTTTTGCACCTAAATGTTGGTTCTGTTTTTAAATTTGTTGCATCCGACTTTCTAATAACACTATTATTTTCAATTTTTTTCAGCTTATAACTGCAACGGTTCTGTCGGATTTAAAACGAGAATGGTTAAAATATCTTTTTTAGTTTTTTTTAAATTAATTTTTTCCTGATAGTTGAACGATATGTTTCCTCTAGCGAAGCTTCCGCCCACGACAGTCTCCGGAACGTTGCGGGCAATTTCATTGGCTGAAGGGCCAGGGTGACGTCATTACTTTCGCGTTCTGCGAGGAGATGATGTATTTACTCCATGACTTCGATTATTATTTTTAAGCGTATCTTAACTTATTTCTTTGGCTTTCATACTTTGCTCGCGGTGTAATAAATATCACATTGTAATTTTTTAACATTATTTGGATTTAACGGTACTCGGTCGAGAGGAAAAGGAGGCGGACCAACTCAATAATATATATATATTTCTGTTTTGATTTAGTTTTTAAAACTTTCATTTATGCAATTGTATGTGGGCTTTTTTTTTATTTTGTTGAAGTCCTGATTCCACGGGCATCGCCGTGCGCGTACTGCTAGTGAAATATAAGAAGCTTGATTGGTTATAAAGTTACATATAAGAATTTTTCTCTCATTTAATGTACTATGTCAACATCCTTGTATTCTACTTCACAGTTTAATGTTGAAATTTAACCTGCATTTTCCACCGTTGACTGAAAAGCTCTATTCACTCCTGTTCTGTTTGAATGTTTAATGTATTATCATAACAGCTCGTAATATAGAAAGCACTTTGGAAATATAAAATAAATTCGAAACATGAATAATTCTGAAGTATTGTTACGAATATATATATATTACATTACAAAACGTTTCTATGGATCCTTTCCCAGTCTCTCTTCTTAACCAGCTTCGTGATTCGGGCATGACAATAGAACGTGCACAACTTGCCGTCAGTCTTTCGCTACTTGCACATACTCCGATAGGTGTCGGTCGACATTTTGTCGGCGATGCGTTGCCTGCTTATTTCAGCGTGGTCATTCATTTAAGCGTTGCTCTCGAATACAGTCGTTTTTGCTGGTGCCAGTGAAAGTGTATAAAAATTAATCCAATCGTGTTACTGCTTTGTATAAATTTATAAAATTTCTAAATAATTTCATAAACATAGGCTTTGCGCTATATTTATGATTTTATGTAATCAACTAGCCAAGAAATGAAAGCCTGTGAAGATAATTAAAAAATTATATATCAAGTGAGTTAGAACAGTTTTTACTACTCAGTAAGGGGGAATAAAAAGTTTAGTAACACAATTGAAATACAGAAGATCTTAAAAGTAATGTAGATAAAAATTCGATGGCAGAAAATAGGTTAAACAGTATGGTACTGTTATACGTAGAATAAAAATAAAGAAACAATATTAATAATATTGATAAATTAAACAATTTTGATAATTTCTTAGATTATTGGTTCGCATGATTTTCGTTTATAAACAATTACCGATGCATTGTGCTTGAATTTTATATACATCACGTGCAGTAAACATGTGTTTTTTTATGAATTGAAAAGTAATTGCTTACCGTTCATAAATTATGAAGGACATTAATTATTCTTATTTCATTCGAGAATCATCCTAAATTTAAATTCATTACATAACTATGTTAAATATAAAATTACGGAATTCAAAGCATTGCAAATATTCAACAAAAATTTATTAAACTAATTAAAAATTGAATGATATTGCAATCATAAAACGTAATTCAAAATTATAGAAATACAACGATAGAAAGTGTGTGACATCATTAATATTATTTTAAAACGCAAGGATAGACTAGTTGAAATTTACAGAAAACATATGTATGTTTTCAGAGATCCAATAAATGTTTCAGCGCCAGGAGCTTTGAAACCAGTCTGACTAAGACGAACTGCACTGTTTATGAAGATGATGAAGCGAATGAATGCAGTTCAGTAGATAAACTGCAGAGCCAAAGAAGCTGGGAGATTTGTAAAGTTATACCTGAACTCCTCTGACGATCATCCCACGGTAACGAGCCAACTGACTGCGCAAAAACAAACATATTTCGTAATATCTGACAGAGATGTGAAGCCAACGAAAATCGTAATTAATGGACTCCCAACGGATACAAAATATGGCGAGATCAGAAATTAATTCGAAGGAAATGGCTACAAGGTTGGTAGAGTGAACCAATGAAAGCAATGTAAAACCAAGGCTTCTCCTCAAATTTTCCGGGTGCATCTCCTTCCATAAGAAAATCTTAAGGACATTTATCAACTCGACACCCTGATGTACATGATTGTCCGAAAAGAAAAGTTCATCAAGAAACAGTTCCATCAATGCTACAATTTTTTAATTTTCCATCACAGTGTCTCTCACTCTAAGCCATCAAAATGCTTTACCGCTGGCAGAACACACCACTAGAACCTGCGAGCATAAAAAAAGAAAACTTCCAATCCAAATGCGCAAATTGTGGGCACCCGCACACTGCCATTTATCGAGGGTGCCCAAGATTCCCAAAGTAGGTGGCAAAAAATAAATTAATGCAAAAAGAAAAGAGCTTCGTCCCCCTTTTCATTAAGAAAAATAAAGAAATTGAAAAAGATCAACCATCAGCTAACAGTGAAGTCCTACTCTAATCAGAAATGAAGACCCCCCCCCCCCTTCAAGCACATCCAAAATTGACCCTGTAATTAAGCCCTTAACTAGTTTGCTAGCATGCTGTACGTGCATCGAATTATTGCAATTTTAAACTTATAAACTAAAACAAAATCATTCACAGGCGTTATGATTCGAAATAAAAATTGCGATGAATTCATAAACATTTAAACAGTCCTATAGGTTCTCAATTGAATGAAATTGGCAACGCATTCCCAAAATAGAAGATGTAATCTAATTAGACAGTTGAGAAAACCAACCAGTTTAGGAGTATATCAGATGGGCAGCGTTCCGTCAGCGATTTCCGTGTACATTGGAGTAATGCCACCGTGACCTACGAGCCAAAAGTTTCTCGTCACGTTACGCATTGAGATAACCGATGAGACAGGACTTCGGTATCGTGGAAGGCGATCTACGTCACCGTCAAAGTCACACCTGATTGGTTTGAATTTTGGCTGCTGACAGTTTTCCGTCACTATCGTGTACACTTTTAAGCCGATTGAATGCAGTCCATGGTTTCCGACATCTTGTCTGACCGTTCACGTGACGAGAAACTTTGGTCGAGTGGTGGCATTAGCCTAGTGTACACGGAAATCGCCGACGCTAAGCTACCCGTCTGATATACCCTTTAAGGGGTTAATTTACTCAGCAGTCTTGTTAGACTATAGAAGGAAATCGGTGGACATATTTCATTACACCAACAGAGATGTAATTTAACTTATTCAGCATGTTAAAAATACCATTTCCCGAATGATATTTCGCAAGAAACACAAATTTAAAAATTTAATGTTGTTAAAAGAGTAGAAACTCAAAGTAGTTTGATTTTTTAAGAAAGAATGATTAGTAACTTTAGAGTGCATGCACTTGCTATGGCACACCAGGTTCGTTATTCGTTTGGTTGTCATTTTACGGAGAAAGGCCAATCGGATATCCTCTCAGCCTCACCCTGTGTTGTATGAAGTGAACGCCCACAGAGACAGAAATACCGAGGCTTCATTCTAGAGTTTGATAAACGATCGCAGCGCCCTCCTTGCTGTAAATTTTATTTGTCCCTCCATTCTGAACGGGGAGAAAGTAATATAAATGACGCCATGCTGGTTCTTCGGTATGTACTATTTATTGCTAAATATTTTGCATTCGGTAAATCTAATTTTGATTATATTTATTATTATATTAAGGAATTATGACAAGTATGTTAGGAAGAAATCGACGGTCTCTGCAAATCTCCTATTTTTAAAAATTCCTCGACATGAGAACGATAATTTTAATATGTGGTTCTAAACTTTTGTCAAAGTGATTTAAATAAATGAAAAAGTTTTAATACCTGAAAAAAAAATTCCGTTTTGTATATAAGCAACATTAAATTCGTAATCCAGACACTTCAAGTTCAACTACGGAAAATTGAAATTTGATGCACGAAGTGGAGAGTAGCAATACACACTGATTTAAAATGCCAAAATGTTCCCCAAAGGACACTCTAATAAAATTCTCAAGCCCCTCACTTTCTTTTAAAAAGATCTCTCATGGGAAAATCAAGTTAAATACCATGGCTTAATTTTCGACCGCAAACTAACTTTTAGACAACGCGCCAAATATGGTAATGATAAATTCTGGAACAAAGTTCATCAAATTATTCCACTCACTGGGCGCCACTCTCCTCTGCTTCTTTCCCACTCACTGGGCGCCACCCTCCTCTGCTTCTTTTTAAACAAGTTCTGAGGCCTATTCTGTCCTACTCTGCCCAGACTCACGAAAATCCAAACCCTGCAAAATAAAATACTTAGAATTATGACCAATGCTCCCTGGTTCGTGAGGAACGAAATCATCCATAACGATCTACATATTGAAAATACAGAAGACCACAACAAAAAGCTATCAAGAAAATTCTTTCTCTAATTTGCAGAACACAAAATCCGCTTATCAATAGCCAAATCGAATACGCTCACAATAATAGCAAATATCTCTATCCATATTCAACTACGAAATGGTCTCTCCCACTGAAGCCTCCTTAACTTCTAGACACTCAAACTGATCCCCTTTTGGTGACTCTTCAAATTTAGAAACTGAATTCTTTCAAACTCATAAATTCTATTTCCCTGGCTTGCGTAGCCAAATCTCATTCGCTTTGTAGCATTGTCCCATGCTTGTTTCTCTTCATAACTTATAAGCACTCAGACTGAGTAGTAGCGCATGTTGTGGTGGCACTCAAGGAAAGCTGTAATATTAGTTTACTCTTGTGTAATTCCTTCCTGTAGCTTTTTAAAGTTCTAACCATATGGAATTATCTGACACAATAAATATTTTTATTCCCTTATAGAATTTTTGCAATCCTGTATTTTGATAGATCTATTGCTGAGTAACATAACTTGGAAATAAAAGCAATCTTAAAATATACCAGTATATCTTTTGCTATTACTGTCAAAGCAGTAAAAAAATAATGGAAATTTACAATGAGATTTATATTTACATGAGCTCATTTATATATATCTCATATGATCCTGTAAAATATAATTTGAGGAGATGGTTAAAAAATGCAGTAAATTTCCAGTGAATTTACGATTTGATAAAAAAAAAAATGTTGGACTTTATTTGTGTACTCCTAAAACGAGCCAGTCTCTCAGTTTTCTGCACACCTCTTATATTGAATGCTGTTAAATAATATTTAACAGATTTTTTTGGTACAGCAGCCCATTATCATTTAATTAAATGGGTCATAAATGTATTGTTTTCAAATCTTTCATTTAATCATATTTTAAATTTCACTCGCATTTCTAGGCTTGAGCTTACCACGTTTGAAAGAATCTAAGTACCTGTAAGAAAATATGAAATTGCTTAGTATGATATTTCAGAAGTGAAAGTTTATGTATTTCCATTACTTTGTAAATTAATATGCTTGCTCCGTAAAATTATATGAGTTTATGCAACCTGGTTCAAGACCAAAGAAAAATTAACTTCACAAATGATTTTGCTGTATAGAGCGTACATTCTTTCAATTAATTTTAATATGTGTATCTTAAATAAGAGTGGATAAAAATAAATTTTGAAAGATATTGTATAATGTTAACTTAATCGACGAAAATGAATTTCCTGTGGTGTTTGATCTTAAAGAACGTCTCTAGAAAAATAAAAAGCAAAACTAAGTAATAACTCAATATCATGATAAAGAGCGCTTGGTTTCATTCTCATCTACGGCAGCGTAACATATATCTGGCAATTAAGCTCTCGGTAAATAACAGCGCTCCAGTCCACGTAAAATGAAGTGAAACCCAATTCCTTTCTTTGAAATAGGGACAGCGCGTACGCAGTCCCAACTACCAAAAATTGTGCACCCCAAGCAACCGCTATTTGCGGATGTGGCGAACGTCAACCCTCCGAAGTGCAATGGAAGGCCTCTGCTCGGGGGAGCCTCCTTCGTGATCAAGGCATCCCCAGTGCCAGGTAAGTATGAGCGTCATACCAATTTAAAATTTAATATGGAAATATTTTCTTTTTAAAAAGTGGTACAATACACTAAAGTAAATTAGGAAAAGTTATTTTAATTGTGTTTTCAAGTCAGACAGTGTTGAATAATCCTTTTCACATTATCTTCCACCGAAAATGAGTTAAGGGAGCTCAGATTTTACCTCTCGTGTCCGATAGAATAAAAGTTCATTCAGTATCATAATGCTTTATGGAAGTACTAAGAATAGACACTATATAAGCATCCCCATCCCGCTCCACCCCCAAATTGAGACAGATTATTTTGGTTGTTAAAATTACACTAATTTTGATATCCCAATTACGAATATAATTGATTATTGTTGATCTAATTCAACATCCAGTGATATCACTACTTAGTAACGAGAAAAATGCTCCCTTTCACGCAATTTATTAATATGCCGACATAACGGAGATTTTAACTTCTACAAAGATTTCACGGTGGTAAAGTTCTTTAAAACATAAATCTAGAATTTAAGTAAAAAATCAATTATTAAATATTGCGTTCTTTTCTAACCAACGGAATTGCTCATTTAAATCGAGTAGAGCAGGATTTGTCTTCTGAGTGATTATCATGCTCAGAGTTAACTTTCCTGTTTCCACTAAATATATTGGAACGAATTTTGGAAATGCGTCTAACATTTCCTGTGCTAAGCAGAGATTTTGAAAGGTATTCATTATAATTAATTTCGTAGAAAAGTTCCCAAAGACAATTTCTGAATTAGAAATCAGTACTGATAATGAAGTCTCATTAAGTAATTTAAATCGTATCGTTCAAAGTTCTTTTGAAGTTCAGAATACCGACTTGGGAATTGGAGGCGCTGCAATCGCTCACGAAAATAATGAAATTCCCAGCTCCTGCGCGTGCTAACAACGCGAAATTCGTGTCACTATTCTTTTATTTCTAAACTCCCGAAGGAGTTCCCAAAAATTGCCTCGGCCGACGGTATTTCACGTCGACAGGGCGGGGTATTGGGAAAAGTTTTCAACTAGCAATAGTCACGCCTCGGTAGAACCTCATCGGCTATGACACTGCCTCTGCGCAAAGCTAACGACACGAATTTTCTGAAACTTTATATGCAATTCTACCTTTTTAAAATAGTGGTATCTGTCTTGAGTGTATTTTTCGAAAATTGATGGATTCTCTGAAGAAATGACCGGTTAGACGTATAGATCGGTTGAACGTATTGCCTCTCGCCGGTGAATGACCTTTTCAGATGTTGGATTTTAGTTTTTCTTTTTTTCTTCCATAAGACTGATACCTTTCAGCTCTATAAGTGGGAAAAATAAGGAGGAAAGGAAATTTTTTAAAAGCTATATAAATTATATTAAAACAAACACAATTTTTATATTCGGATTATAGCTGATTTGGGAATTTTATGTTCGAGTTGCGCTACGTTGGATTTTGTAGCTTATACTTAAAATTACAAACATGGCATATTAGAAGATGTATTTGATTCCGTGTAGGATCTGCTTTTTTATTGTAGTTTTTAAAGGTTTAGCCAATGTTGTCTGTACGCAGCCTGGAAGGGTTGGGGGAAGGAAGGCATCCTGTCACACACTGTCGTTTTGGGTAGGTCAGCAACACACTTCTATAAAATTACTAGCAGTACGCGCAAGGCGTTGCCCGTGGAATCAGGACTTCCACCAAATGAAAAAAAAAAAAAAAAAAAAACTGCCACAATGACATAAAAAAGTTTTGCAAACAAAATCAATACAAAAGATACACATTATTAATTTTCCCGCTTATTTTTTTCCGCGATAATGATATTTGAACTGTACAAAAACAGTATAGAGTACGTTAGTCCAAAACTGTATTAAAAAATTGCAACGTGAAAATCATATTATACAGCAAGCAAATTATAAAATCGAATCCGAAAATATTAATCGAAGTCATACAATAGAAGGTTATGACGGCACGTGTGCTCTGCCACGTCAACCAATGAAATAGCCAGCAACGGTCCGGAGATGTGTCGCGGAAAGAAGCTCGATAGAGAAAAATATCTTTCAACTGACCAGGAAAAAATTAATTTGAAAAAGACGGGAAAAGATATTTTAACCGTTCTTGTTTTGAATCAGACAGAGCCATTCCAGTTATAAACTGAACAAAAGTTAAAGTAATAGTGTTATTAGAAAGTCGGGTGCAGCACATATAAAAACAAAAATAAAATTTTGATGGCAAAACTGATTATTTTTTTAAAATTGCTCACAATTCGGTAAATTACATATGAAGCTCCAAACAAATTTCATTAGAAAGAAAATTGTTCTATCCAATGGTGTATTGATTGTTTTTCAACTATCAGTAGAAAACAACGGCGTTCTCCGTGGAATCAGGACTTCAACAAAATGGAGAAAAAATGCCCACAATGAAGCGAAAAAGTTTTGAAAACAAAATCAAAACAAAAGATACACATTATTGATTTTCGACAATGATGCGAGTGTAATGACGTCACCGGAAAGAATCGGATTGTAGAAATGCATGCTGGGAATGAAAGCATATTACGTCGACTCCTGCGAGGAAGGTCACCACCAGAAAATTAAATTGCAACGATACATTGTGGGATCGTCCAGAGAAAGTCTCGCTAGAAAAAAAAAATGTTTGAACTGATCAGGGAAAAATTAATTTTAAGAAAACAGAATAAGATATTATAACCGTTCTTGTTTTGAAGCCGACAGGAACGTCCCAGTTATAGACTGGAAAACAAGGAAATTTATAGAGTTGTTAAAATGTCAGATGCGATTATTTAAAGAAATCCTAATAAAAAATTACCATAAAAGTGACTAATATTTAAAAATTTCTCAAAATTCAGTTAATTACGTTAAAGTTTCGAAACAAACTTCATTTTAACGAAAATTTTTTCTGCTATCCGACGGTACATTTATTGTTTTTCAACTATCATTAGAAAAAATACTACAGCCGTAAACATCCCGAAAATGACCCCAAACAACACAAAACTTTAAATAAAAAATTTTCTAGATTAAATTTTAAAATTCGGGCTTCGAGGTGCATTGAGTCACCATTACGACTACCTGTGCGCCAATTTTCCAGTCTGTAAGTGCGATAAATTCGTCTGGACATCGCGCGCTCACACGCACACAAACATTGCCTTTTATAAGTAAAGATTTCTAAAATTTACACCTGTTTCGTCGATAAACCATTCGAGTTAGACAAAAATAAATCGCAGAAAAGTTTGTAGAAAATTTTACGCTCAAGTATGGAGGCAGTTTTCAAATTTTTAGAGCATTAATCGTTTCGCTAGAATCGTTAGAAAAAGCTGAACATTACATGAAGCGAAACCATTAAAACTGCCACCATCTAAAAACGGGATTAAAAAGTTATAAATCCTTGCATAAACGTCGTTTTTAGTGACTTCAAGGAAAATTCATTACAAATTCGAAGAAAATCTAACTGTTTGTGACTGTGCAACAAGCAAATTTACAGATGAAGTGTGGAACAATCGAGTTAAAGCGGTATTTGGCTTCGCTTCACTCTGTCAACTAGTTGTTCTATGAACATCTGACCTCACATATACGCCAAAAGAAATATAAGATCTGCTCTTCATCGGGGTCTTGAAAGATTAAGCCATTTTCTATCCGAATACGAATTATTTAAACAAGTCACTCGTTTTATAAATATTCTCAAAATTACACTCAAATGTCTGCTTTTATCAGTATCGACAAAACTATCATTAAATGTCTCGAAACTACTAAAATGACTCAAATGTTTCAATGGTGCCAAACTCGCCAAGCATTTAAGCTAGTATAACGACAACCATCTTGAAGCAGAATAAAACAACGTAAAATTCTTACATATGCGTCGTTTTCAATGACTTCAAGGGACTTTCATGCCATATTCGAGGAAAATCGAACAAAGCGCTTGGTCGAAACTGCGCACCAAAAAAAGTTACAGACAGACAGACGAAATTCCGAACAGTGGAGTTGAAATAGGACTTCGCTTAGCTTGGTCAAAAAGTATTCGAACACTCTCGTTCATCAAGAATTAATTTTTGCACATTAAGAACAAAACTAAGTCACCCGGAACACTCAAATCAAATTTTATTATTTCCTTTAGCCGATGTTAAACTATGAGCATTTGGAACTCGCACCCCTTAATGTTACTTGTAAATGAGGACTCCAAAGACTGTTTATTCCAAAGTCCAATCAAGTGTCTCCAAATAAAATTAGTCCGTCACAATAATTCCTGCTTTATGTTAAATTACTGAATTATGAAATTTAAAATGACACCTTAAAATGTTCACTTATTAACATTATCATATACCAAAAATTTAAATATTGTAATGTCTAAAAGTTTTAAGTAAATTGCTTAAGCAACATTTGAGCCGCCGTTTTGTAAAAATTTCAGCTCTCTTCAGAAACTTTCTACTAATATAAATAAACCTGGAGTTATTTTTTGAAAAGATCTTAGCGTCATCCTCAATTATATAGAAACAAAAAAAGGACTATTACCAATTTTTCAATTGCTTTCTCTGAAATCCGAAAAGTTACAAGACATATACAAACTTAAAACCATGACTATATTAGGGGACGTCCATAAATGAGGTCACACTTTTTTTCAATATTTTTGATCCCCTTCCCCCCTTAGTCAGAAAGTATCACACTTCACCATACCGCTCAATCCCCATGTCACGCTAGATTACATAAACATATACTTGCAGTTCAGAAACAAAGCACTACGTTATAGATCATATATCAACTTTTATTTTTAAATTTTAACTATGTGTTTTAATGACATTTGTGAGCATAACAATAATAATGATTATATGTGCACTTATTTTGTATGAAATATGATTAAGGTTTACAACAAAAAACCTAATTAATATACAATAGTAATAAAATATTAATATAAAGTAGCAATTGAAAACAGTAGTACTTTGGAATTTGAAATGGAATTTGATATATTTTGCTATAAATCTTATCTTTACTTTATTAACACAAAATACTCTTATACAGATTGAATTTTAAAAAAAACACACCTCAATAGGATCAACCTGTTTGTGCCTCTACCAGTTCTATCACTCACCCAGGTGAGGCGACGTATCTTTTGTTGGACATTTCAAGGGTGTGACAGGGGAGGTTTTCTTCTAATGGTGAAGAATTTCTGCTGCTACCATATTCTCAGAACCTACCCTGAATGCCTTTTTCGAAAAGAAAGGAATATAAGTGAAAAAAAATCACATGAAAGTTGTTTTAGCCCCGATTTAAAAAATACCCTCAAATTATGGTAACTTCAAAATTCAATCTTCTGATTTTAAATATTTTTATTTTAACCAAAATGTGTGATGTCACACTTCTTCTTACCCTCTCCCTCCCCTTGTCACAATTTCACGAACCCCCTCCCCCTCCAAGCGTGACATCATTTGTGGACGGCCCCTTATCAAAAGAATCGGGAAGTATGCACGGAGAAAAATCGGGCAGGATTTTACGTGCAATTTGGGCATAGCAGTACCATCTGTAATTTTCATCAAGCATAGTCGGTGGGGAAATAAACGAACCAGTATTCTGCCTCCCTTCATCATAACTTGACTCTTAAATTTACCATTTAAAAGGAAATGACGTTTTAACGTTCCTGAAGGGATTATCCACATATTGAAAATGGAACTTACTTCAAACTTGCTAATACAATAATACTTCGGTTTTCGTTGACTTCGGTTATCGTCAATTTTTTCTTCGAAACATTTGTCTCGGTTTTCGTCGATTGCTTCGGATTTCGTCGGCGCGTTGATGTCACCTTGCTTGTAGAGTTTAGTGAATTCATCCTTCAGAATGTGTCACAAGATGAAAATTTTTTAGTGTTTATTGTGTTTAGTGACGCTGCTACTATTCCTCTAAGTGGCAATGTCAACCGCCATAATGTTAGAATATGGGATATGGAGCAGCCACATGAAATTGTACAGCAGGAGAGAGCCTCGACCAAAGAAAATGTTCTTGTGAATTTTCACGGAAAAAGGTGTGTGCACACTTTTTCTTTATAGAGACCACTGTTACGGGAATCACATATCTGACTATGCTTGAAAACTGGCTTTTCCCACAGTTAGAAACCGATCCAAATGACTTCATTTTCCAGCAGTATGGGGAACCACCACTCTGGAGATTGGACGTTTCAGAACTTTTGAACAATCGCATTCCTCAACGATGGATCGGCCTAACGGGAAATGACGATTCAGTTAAACATCAATGACCTCCAATATTGCCGGACCTCTCAGTGTGCGATTTCTTCTTGTGGGAGTTTTTAAAAGACTATGTTTATGTGTCTCCACTTCCAGAAACATTATCCGAACTGAAGACACGCATAAGAGCAGCAGTGGATGCAGACATGCTCCAAAAAGTTTGGGACATATTTGACTACCGTTTAGACTTACGCCGTGCATCGAAAGGTGGAGATATTGAGCACCTTTAATTTGGTTTGTAAAAAAACTTAATGATTAGTAATGTAATATAAAAGTTTATATCTATGTTCAATATTTTTAATAATATATGCATTTCAAATTGGGTGATATTTTTTTTCAAACACCCTGTATTTCAAAAGAAATAAGAAAAACCTTAATGTTAATTTAAGTTCATTGGAACTATTTTCTTTTTGCGTAATTTTTTACAAATATTAATAAAATGCCAACCAATTTTTAAAAAATATGAATAAAAATATGAAACCTGGGTCGCCATAAATCTCTTAAAAAAAATTACAACGTAACATTGTATCATATGTACAGCCGAGGGAAAAAAATGAACCGCCCAGCATTATTCTTCGGTCGTTAATCCTGCAGTTACACAAAATGTACCATTTTCGTGGGAATAAGGTACATTATAAGATTTTAAGTTTTAAATTTTCATAAGGGGTCATTTACATATTTAAAATTGCACTAACTTCAAAATTTTCAATGGCAAAACCTTTTTCTGATGTCAAAAATAAATTCCTTTTGAAAAAATGCCTCAAAATTTAAATTTTGCTTAATATACCATGAATGGATCTGAAGATATTAAAAATTTTGAGTCCTCAATATAAAAGGAATTGGCTCCACATGTAAATAGTGAAGTTCTGTGCTAACATTTAAATGCCGTTGGTAGATTTTTAATTCATTTCACATTTAAATTGCCACATAAAAAGTAATTATCTATATTTTACAATTGATAAATATTTGACACGTTAAGGTGGTCGTCTGAAGCGTAGAATTCATCAAAATAATATCAGTACCACTAAAATGCATTACTGAAATCTAGAATTTTGTCAGAATTTCGGTGAGATATCCGTAACTCCAAAATCCAATAAATATGTTTAAAAAATAAGAAAATCCAAATATTCATGAAATTTCGTAGCGTAACTGGAGCACATGTTGCTGATTATCGATGATGCCCTAAGTGCATATTAGATACGATCTTGGCTGGAAAAGACTGATGGAAGCTAATTTCACTTATTTTCAAGAAAATAAACATATATGAGGAGTTCTAATGCTTGTTTCTCAACAAAAAGACTTTCTTATGAAGGAAAAAAAGGCTAAATTTATTTAAAAACAAAAATTTCGTCCTGTGTTTTTAGTAATCCGACAATACTTCACACTTCCTGAATTATGTATCCACATGATTTAAATTCTTTGTATCCTAAAAACAAAAAGGAACTATTATGATTTGATATGATGTTCATTTTTTTTATTCGCATTTTTAAAAAAAAGCAACGAGTGAGAAAAATGTTATTTCAGAATTATAGCTTGTTGGCTGTGAAATGAATAAGATATCGAGAGAATTTAAATTTAGTAATTGTTGGAAAACTGGTAAAAAATACTGCATACACCCCATCGTTGTCATGAGAACAGGGATATGTTTCGTTTCCGTCAACGTCATAATGAAGTATGCGATTAGTTTTGTATCTTCCGTAAGATAGCGCTACAATCTTACAGAGAAGCAATGCTAATTCTTTTTTTAAGCATTTTTTTTTAATTCGCATTTTTAAAAAAAAAAAACAAACG
>BGPR01024234.1:0-23273 GCA_013235015.1 Araneus ventricosus | reverse complement strand
TAAGTGTAAAGATTTCATAAGAGAATAATATATCTCGTTTTTATTGTACACAAAATTTTTGCCCCCTGTTAGCTATTCCAATATGTTTCTTTTTTTTTGGCGGCGCCCCCTATTATAAAATCAACTTAGAAAATAAAATTATTAACAATTAATAAAATTGTCCATAATTAACATAAAACTATTCCGTAAATAGTTTATAACTGAAATATATTTGATCAAAATAATTAAAGAAATTGAAAATCTTTGTTCTGTACATAAAGATCAATTCACAAAAAATAAAAAGAAAGGGAGGGCGCGATGAGAAAATCTAATAATTTGATGCGATAGATCAATAAACCAGTATAAATGCTTTATTTATTCACTGTACAAGACAAGCAAAGGTAGGTAAAAATTGTATAAAATAAAAGAAAGCATCGAATTCTATATTTTAACTAATAATAACTTCGTTTGCTGTTAATTTTAAGATTCTTAAAATTATTGTTCATTTTTGAAAACAAAACTGAATAAACTGAGCTTAAAGAAATGAGAAGCACTTTACTCTACCCTTTCAACGTTTATTTCTTCCATGAAGAGGCAACAGGTGAAAACTTCCCAAAGCAGAAAAGTTCAGTGGAGTAAAATTTGTTAACTTGCTTGGTAGCAATGAGAAAACACTTATTTCCGAATGCTTTGCTTAAGTTTTCAAAGTTTGCAATCTTTATTATCTTGAGATATGCTTGTCTATTAAATTATAGTTAAAATTTTTGTATACTGTCCACAAAGTTCAACAAAAATCCTTGAAATAAATGTTTTACTGATTAGATTACTGCGTCACCATACACTGCTGAAATTAAATTCGCATTAAATAATAACTTCTTGCAGAAAATACAGTGGAACGTCTATTATCCGGGCCTCTATCATCCGAGTTATAAGGGGCGGTAACAGAAAATCTAACTGGATTTTTTTTTCTTTTTTTAAATAAAGTCAAAGAATTTTTTAAAAAAAGGTGGAAAAGTTGGCATCGAGGCGATTTTCGCTCATTTTCACGGCGCCGAAAGATTGTGATTGGGAGGTGACCTTTCATAACTCAAGAAATTATTTGGAGGGGGAAAAAAAAACGAAAACTCAAAATTCCATTTTTCACTTCAAGAGTGATGTGAGGACATTCCATGCATTTTCATGAAAATAATGGAATTGTAAATGTGTCGGAAAGTTTTGCGTTCCTGATCGAGGGAAAATATTCTTCTGAACATACCCTTAAAGAATCATTGGGAAAATGGAAAGGAAGCAGAGAAAATCAGTAACTCTCGCGAATCTCTTTAAAAGGTAAATACTGATTAAAAAATGCATGCAAAAGTCTGATAACTAATTAAAGAGTTCGTTAGAAGGTTAATATCTGGTAATAATTGAGGACTTATTTTTATAATTTCAAATAAACAACTTTGGAAAACCATGTCGAAAGATAAGAAGTCATGATTTAAATTGGAGGCGCTATTAACCGAGTTTTCGATTATCCGATGTGATTACGCTCGAAATTAGCTCGGATAATGGAACTTCCACTGTAAATGATGTTTTTTTAATTAAACTGTAAACATCCTTATTTCCATCTTCCCGTACCGTTTTGAGAACACAAAACATAAAAAAACAGTTATTCGTTAATATTACTAAATTTCCTTAATTAACCAAAATAAGTTTTACTCCCTTTGCTTTAATTGTTTTAAAATGATGTATTATAAGTAAATAAATGTTGGAAAGCAACAAATGATGCGTCTTAATTACTTGTTAATCACTTCCCTTGCCTGGATTGTTAAGCTACAATTCGTAAACAAACAAGTATTCCGTAGGTAAAAACTGCGAAATCTTACCTTGGTAGATGTAATGACAAACAAAGATGATCAGATGGAAATGCCGGCATATCTTTGAGCACATTGTTACTCCTGTATGGAAGTTTGATTGAGGTCAATGAGACCCCATTGGATTCAATTAAAAGTCCACATTCCTTTTCTTTCGCGCTCTTCAAAGATTCGACAGCATGATTCACGTCATAACGATTCTAGATCTCAATTTTTTCGAAGTCCAACTATTCATCAAGTTTCTGCTGACGAATTTAGTCTCCTCCGACAGTTAGACATTCAATGTTTGTGTTTGGAATTACAACATATCAACGAAACGGTCTCAAGAACGATCCGTGTTGGGAGAGATCCACAGGTATTTGAATCGGATGGCTCGCAGAAGTTCTTGCACAGGTACAGGGTTGCTGGGACCGGTCAAACTTTTCGTCGCCAAATTGTTCCCCAAAAGTTCTGAGTCTAAAAGTAAACGTTGAAAAACAAACAAAAAGTTGCAGCTTTGATGTTCTTTTTCCTTGCCGGTATTCTACAGAACATACAGATGCGTACATTAGTTCATAGAATAAATATTTGTTTCTGCAGTTTTCTGTCTCGCTGAAATATTTTCCAATGTTTTTCTAGGCTATTTTTTTTTCTATGCTTTTGTTTCAGAAACGTTTTTAGCTAAAGATTACTCTGACATTTAGCCATTTTAATTTCAGGGTTTTTTTAAATTTGATTTATTCATTTTTATTTGGTTAATGAATGAGAAAAAAGCATTTAATCACTAAATAAAATATTGGCGTGTGACGTGTTAAAAAGAGTTACATCAACTGCATTTAAGAACCATAAAAATAATCTGTGTGATGAAGAATTATTAAAAATCATTTGTAATAAGTGGTGAACTCGATAGAAATTTAAAATATTCGCATTTCTTACTGTTCAAGATTACAATTTATGGTATTAAAATCGAAAGGGATTTCATTATTAAAATTCTGCACATTGTTTTTGATAATTTTTAATGCAACAAACTCTTCCAGTATCAACATCATGAGAGATTTTTTTCCGCATTAAAATAGGCTTTACACATGATAATGATTTAGGCTGGCTTACGTTCTGTAAATTGCATGTCATAAAAATTGTAACGCACAGAATGCAGCTCTCTCTACAAGGCAGACCGTTGAGTAGTAGGATTTTGGGTATTAAGTTACTTTTCTTAAAACTAAAAGAGACAGAAATTAATTTTCCAATTAATCAAAATTTCATTGCTCAGACATTTTGTTTTGAAATTGCATCGTCGCAAATTCAAACTCGTTTCAGTCAAATGAGGAAATTAAGGAACTTGAAACCTTAATGCAATTGAAGCAGTGGCGTAGCGAACGGGGGTATCATTGCCCCTGGCGCCAGATTTAGGAGGCGCCATGGAGTCAAAACTTTACTGTGCTTATGCTGTTTTTAAAACCAATATATGGATTTAGGCGGCGCCAAGGCGTCAAAACTTTACTGAGTTTATGCTGTTTTTAAAACCAAAATATGGATTTATAGGGCACCATGGAGTCAAAACTTTACTAAGTTTATGCTATTTTTAAAACTAAAATATGGATTTAGGGGGCGCCATGGAGTTAAAACTTTACTGAGTTTATGCTGTTTTTAAAGCAAAATGTGATGAAAGGGCTTGAAAATAAACCATGGCTGTGGCATCATTTACGCTTGCTAGGCCGCTGATGATGATTGGGGTAAAAAAAAAAATAATAATCTTACAATCCGAGCGCTACTTGCCCTTTCTACACCAATGGTCATGTTCACAAAACGTTAACTCGTTTATGTCACTTTTAAACCCTTTATTTCCTGAAAGTATTTAAAAGTACAACTTTAATTACACTTATATCTTTGTAATTTGACATTTTCCGGACAGTATTCATACGAACTCGAAGAATGTAGTTCCAACACCTAGCATAAATGGCAGATGAAGACAAAAATTAATTTTTAAATTATTAATCAAATTAATTAAATTTTTTCATTTAATTATAAAAAAATAATCTTTCCTGGTGTTATTCTGCATTAAAACGAATCTAATTATGCCAAACTAAAATTGAAAAGTTGCTGGTAAGTTAATTCGGTAAATAAAGGGTTAAAGTCAATGAGGGAGCGAAAAAATGCCATGCCTCGGGAGACGCTTAATCATGTTAGGCCACTCATCATGACTGGGGGCGAAAAAATCATATTATGATCCGGGCGCCACTTATCCTCGCTACGTCAATGAACTGAAGACGGTTGAACATAGGAGTATAGGGAACTGTATAGGATTTAATGCGCATTTTCTTGGTATACAGAGCTAATCTTTCTTGATAAAAAAAGTAATAACGAATTAAATCCATGGTACCATCTCTTAAAAACTTTTTCATTGATACACTGCCCTTTAACACTATGTAAATTTATTTTAAAAAAATAAAATGGCATACGACTTTTTTCACTCTATAAGAGTAAAATTTCATCTATCAGGAAGTTCTTCAAATACAAATCGAAATTTATAAAAAAGAAAATAAACTGACTGGACCAAATTCCAGGTTATCATATAATAACATTTATTTCGATCCATAAGTACTTTAGTTATAGAATTTGTTACTATAAGATGATTCGTAATTCAGTGTACAAATTGTAATGGAAGGTAGAAAACACAAACACAAACCATAATCACATAGATCGGAAACGGCACACGCATGAGTTTTGACTTTGACACCACAGCATGTCATCGTACTGAAATCTAAACGATTTCTCATCATTTTGGGATGAACCTACGAAGGGGACGCTTGTGGTGAACCCATCTGTGGTAGCTGGTCACCTACGTTGATACTAATGGGTTTCTCATGGGAACAAGAATTACTCACCGTGCCCTCGAGCAGTTCATTACTAGACATGTGCTATGGTAAAATCAGTATTCAACTTAGCGTGGAGAGTACGCATATCTCTGGTTCATGATTTCGATTAATATAAAACCGGGTTATTTCGCTATTGTTTAAGACAGGTGACAGCGTTGAATCAGAAATATTCTGCTCAAAACTACATTAGGCAGTTATTTTCAAACTACAATAGGATAATTGCAGGAATATTTCACTGGGTGAAAGAATACGGTCTGTGGCTTTTACTGTTCTGTCCATTCCAGATTTACACATTTCTACGCCCTAGGTCGAAGCATATCCTGCGCCCCCTCTCAAAAAAACTTAATAAGTAATTTTCAATTTAATTACAATAGTTTATTTTTAAAACATTTAATACAATCTTTATAATCTTCGAAGCACATTAAATTTTGTGTTCAAAAATACACAATTTATGAAATAGCATAACATTAACACCTGCAAAAATGCTTCAACGAATTTCTTGAAATCTTCTGAAATACCTACAGGAACTCCTTCGTTCGAGCTTTTGTCCGTGAATAGGCTTGAAGGATCATTGAAGTGGACAGATCTTATTAAATATATTTCAATGCAAAGAAGCCAAAGGTCCACAGTAGACAAAAAATGTATCGCTCAATATATTTAATGTAAATAATGTAAATTTATAAAACATAATTTTATATGGCCTTTTCAAAATACTGAAAAGTTCGTAAATATTTGGTTGTCATTCTTCTGTTAAGCGCCCCCTGACAGCTGCGCCCTAGGCCATGGCCTAGGTTGGCCCTATGGGAAACTGGCCTTGCTCCAGAACATCATGCTCACGCCGACTTGCTTTGGCCTGCGCGTTTTTCCTTGTCCATCTAGCTGCTTATTTTTATAAACAAAATTTACATGACCAATCAGGCCCTTAACATAGTTTTACATTACGATATTTTATGACATTAGATGGATAATAATAATAGTAACAACATTAAACACAAATAACAATAACGTTATAACAATTAAGAAAAATAAGAAATGATAAATAACTAGAAATATAACAGAATAAATAAAAAAATTACTAAATAGTATAAAAATAATAGATACATACAAAATTAAATATACATTGATAAATAAATAAAATAATGAATAAATGTAATGAAAATAATACAAAATTATAGATAGATGAAATTTTTTAAAAAGTCGTTCTTGGTGATCCAGATGAAGCTAGAGGGTGCACGAAGATGCAGTAATTACAGCCAAAAACGCAGTGAAGGACCATCTCGATATGTTTTGAGGCTCCTCTACCCAATGCCGTAAATTCACCGTTGGCTTAGCACTGCGACGTGCGTCATATAGATTTTGAGCCCCCTCCCCCACAGTCTCCAAGTACAAGACGAGCACCTGTAACACCTGAGCGAAAAAACGGCCACTGCAAAAACGAGTGAAATGTCTTTATTTGCCCGTATTTTACGCGTGCACACGTCCACTTTGACAACAGCTGATAAAGATTCTTATCATTCAACAGTTATGTATGCTTCAGAATGTCGGCCCATGGATTGGCGAACCTTTCTCAAAATATTCGGTGTTTCGTGGACAGTTACAGCAACACGAAGGCCCCTGCTACGACGCCAGCATGTCGGCCATCTCGCCTTCGTAAACTGTCTCATTTTCACTAGCGATATCCAGCTACATCAGGTGTTCCCAAACTTTTTTCATTCGCGTACCCCTTGATCAGTGTTTTTATTTTCGCGAACCCCCTACTTTCAATTCTATATTCCACTCTCTTAAGAGTTCCAGTTTTCAACCACTTATCCATTTTGAGAAATAGAACGTTATCGAAATGAAGTCAATCCAAAGACAAGAACTTCAAATTGAGCACTCATAAAACCACGAAGCTTGATTTATATGAACGTTCGTTATTAACTATGCATGCAATCGAGCAATTAACGATGCCTGCGTTTAATCGCGCTTTAAATAAAAAGTCAACTCAAGAAGCTTTGAGAAGATTTCGGATTTTTCTCAATAAGCCTACACTAAAAGAACAAAAATAAAAAGCATACAACAGTGGCGCCCAGTGAAGCTACGGCTTTTGCGAAGACATTGATGATTCATGCATAATCGAGGCTGGTGAAGACCAACTATCAATCCTTTACCTTTCCTTTTTCATTCTTTTTTCTTATTTTGAGCATAGACTTTAGGATTTACACAACTTTTACTTTTCACACGAACCTGGAGAAACAAAATTCCGTAACTTTTTTTAATTATGTTTTCTTGTATCCGCCATTAACGACTTTGATTTCGCGTCACAGGTTGGGAACCTCTGAGCTAGATCGCTGGCAAACAACGCCCTCTAGATGATCCGGTTGACGTTTGCGGTCATATTTTCTTATGTGATTTGACTTTGGCTTGTTTTTGTGCTTCCTACCTTCCCTAAGAGTTTGCACGTTGGATTTTGAATCTCCCAGCATATTGTAGACACTCGCCCAATAATTTTCAAAGTCCCTCACAACATTAATCTCTCATCAAGTAAAGCTTATTCTAACTATCGAATTGTAAATTTGTGTCCGCAAATAACTCACCTATCGATTGTCGAAATGTATTCATGAAGTCTTCTATTCCTAACTCAAACTGTCGAATTAAATCAATTAAAAACACCATGGGATGAGTTAAGCAACATAATTACTTAATTATCAAAAGAATTTTTGCAACAGATTTCATTTTAATCTACTACTACGTTTAAAAAGTCCCGGAACATTTAATTTCGAAAAAATGAATACAGATAGAACCTGTTTATTCTATGTTTCCTTCGAAGTAACTACCCTGTGCAACTAAGTATATCTACCATGGCTCATACAAAGATGTGAATGCGGATTACAAGTCTCCATTTGCCACCTCTTCCAGTGCCTTCGTCGCTACACTTTTTCGGAACTTGAAAGTCGTTGCGCTTTAAGCAAATTCTTCATCGATGGAAAAAGTCACATGGGGCGAGAACAAGGAAATAAGATTGTTGCGGATGCACTGGAATGTGATGTTTTGACAGGTAATTTAATACCAGGAGGGAACCGAGAGCCAGTACCCTATTGTAATGGAGCACTTACGACTTGGCTTTCCCTGCGAGGAGAAGGTTTGAATACCTGTAATTAGAACATACACGCATACTTTGTACGCATGTAACTGGATGAAACTAGTCCTCACTAGCCGACAACATGATACTTTTCGTTTGTTCTGAGGGAAATAGTATTTGGAAAATATTAAAAAAATTCTGAAACTTTTAGAACGTAGTAGTATCATTTATGTTAATGGTAAATGTTGAAACTACTCAACTATTAAAGAGAATTGTTAAGGTGGACACCCGCAAATAAAGATTTTAATTATACATTGATGTCGACAGTGAATATTATACGAACAGAGTGAGACAAATTAATAAGATGTTTTGAAGTTTAAGTTTAGTTATATTAACGTCCCGTTTTGAAGCAATACGAGTCATATTTTGGGACGGACCTCGTAATTTTGAACCTCGGTCAGATGACGAGGACGACACCTGGGCTGGTACACCCCTCTCCAAACTTCCGCAAAACACCAGCAGGAGGGTGGTTACTTACGGCCCCATACTTATAAGATAATAAGATATATATAGGGGATTTATTCCCCTATTTTTTCGTTTTTCAAACAATTGGCTTTCGCAGAGGGTTGGCGCCACAAAATCTAGATTTAATGCGACATATCAGTTCCCAAGGCTGAGGTCGGGGTTCATTGGCTTGGCTTCCAGTAAAGCTCTCTTTCTTGCCATAAGATTAGCATGTCAGGGAAACAACTCTACAACTTAGTAACAATACTGATAGCAATAGCGATTTATTATTGCAAACATGTTTACAAAATAAACCTAGAGGGTGAAATTTCTGAACTTCTCCTCTTGATCTGAGCTACCTTGCAGCCCTCTATCAGATGACGAGGACGACACCTAAGCTTGCACCACCTCTCAAAACTTCCGCACCACATCAACGGGAGGGCGTTTGGCCCCCTACGTATGATTTAACTTGCAGCAGGCCGAAACCGGGTTTCGAACCTGGAACCCTCCGGCCCTAAAGCGGGGATCTCGCCACTAGGCCACTGCAGCCTCAGGATGTTTTGAAAATAATCACGAACTCTTTAGTTTTGGCAAGAAAAACTATTCATTGACAAATAAAATTCCTGATTACATAGCATTTAATAATATTCATGAACGGAAAATCTTATCTTGCAAATGATGTCCATGTTCGCTTATGCTTTGAAGTTCGGCACAGTGCCTCCGAGCCAGTGGCGGTTTTCCGCACAGGTGTTAAAGGCGGACGCCTCGTGCTTCGAGAATCGAGGGGGCCTCAAAATCTATGCAACATACATCGCAGTGCTAAGCCACTGTCGAATTTACGATATTGCAGCCTTAATTCAATTCACAGAAAAGATTCTCCCTCTTCTCTTTGAAAAAAATAAAGGAGTGAAAACAGTGGAACGAAACATTGGGAGGAAATAAGCCTTGGGGATTTATTGCCGTCGAAATTCGACCACCCGCATTTACCGATGTTTCTCCAAAACGTTGAAACCGATCTAGAAACCGTCGAGCAACCCTTTGACTATTAAAACAGGACACTTCTTCTGTGCAAAGTCCAGCCGCAAGGACTCACTTAGATTTTTTTATTGGTATCAGAAGCGACCGGAAAGACTGACGGGATTGCATCCCTTTATGTGAAAAGGGTGCAGTTCTTTTGAGAGATGGCTATAAGACATGCTTTTTTTGTAGTTTCATTTTACTGTCATAAAGCTGACATAAAAGGGAATTCGCCTATCTTTAAAAGAAACGGTTTTCTTGGCTGGAACTGTTACTAGAGAGGAAGGGGGAAAGAAATTTGGCCTCTTGAAGAAACCAATTGACATCATTGAAAAGGCGACACTCACGTTTCTCTTCAAATTTTTGGGGGTCATGTTTACAACGTTTTAGTTGAGGGGCCTCAGTCTTATTGGTCTTTCTTTCGTGGAAGATAATTGGAGAGAAAATTTGTGCTTCTCTGTTTTTAGTTAGAAGAAAGTAGGACGTGCGTAACGCATCTTGTAAAAAGAAAGGAAAAATTCTTCTTTCTTTCTCAGAGAGACCTTATAGCAACTTGAGATGGAAGTGGTCAAAAGATCCATGTTCGACTACCAAATATGAAATCAATATCTATACAAAAGCAGGCGAGTACCTACATTTCTATTTATAACTTAAAAATTGAAAGAATAAAAATATAATTTATGTAATTCCAGATACTTTTGTAGATGTTAACCACTCGTATGCCGCGTTGGTTGAAAAGTAACTACAATAATGAGAATAGTAAAATAATTCTGTCATAAAACATTAAAATATTTATCCGATTCGCAGCGATCAACATGCAAAAATGTATTAAATTTCAATGCGAATGCTGCCATTTATTTAAACACTGAATAATTTTTATTCAGTGTATGTTTATTACCACTAAAACTCGTTTCGGGATTGCCACCATATGTCATCAGCATTACACGACGTTTACAATCAACATTTCCCAACGTGGAAACAATTTTAAAATTTTTTCTCACTTTACTAATTTGTAATGCAAGCGGAGAGAAATCGTTTTCAGTTCAGAAACGCGTCAAGAACTATTTGCGGAATAGTATGAGCCAAACCGCATTTAAATGAACTATCGCTTTTATTTATTGAAAATGATCTAGTGCAGGAATTGGATTATGAAAAAATTATAGACAAATTCTCAAAATTAAAAGCAAGAAAAGTGTATTTTTAGTAATTTTATGTCTTTCCACACCTGTTTCTGTGTTCATAAAATTTTACTCCGAATTTCAAAAGTAGCATTTCATTGCTGCTACTAATATATCCGATATAGTATTTATTTTTGTATCGCTTTCTAAAGTTTAATTTCATTTTTTGTTACCCTTTAGCACTGTAATTTGTTTTATTACCATTGAAGAATGTTTATTTAATTACATTTTTTATATCAGAGAACGTGTGAATAAACTGAATTTGTAAACAAATTTTTCATGGTACACTTTTGATTTGCCATATTATATATAAAACATATTGCTTTGCTTTAGAATTCCCGTTTTCTTTTTTTAAAAGAACAGAACAGTTTAAAAGAAAGGAACAGTAAAAAAAAGTTTAATGATTTACTTTGTAGAGTGTTAGAGATTTAATCCCTACAGGAAATTGTAAAGGAGAAATCTTTTTCCCTTCTCTAGTAGATGTAACCTCGGGGCCGAAGAGGCCTGACAGCACTTGTTTCTGCCAGGTTAGCAGAGTATCTACAAAAGACATTTCCTTGGATAACATCTGATCACATTTTCTTTTGGTCAGATTCGCAAATTACTCTCCACTGGATAAACGGCGATCCCCTACGTTGGAAGGAGTTTGTGAGAAATCGTGTACGAGAAATCCAGGAGAAAACCAACCGAGATAATTGGAATTACTGTAGAGGTAAAACCAATCCAGCAGACAAGTTAACTCGAGGACTCTCCGTTCATGCGTTGGTGCAAGACGATGTTTGGTGGCACGGACCAGATTGGCTAACCAGCCAAAATTTAAGTTTCAACAACTCAGCGGACAGTGAAATCAACGAAACGGACATTGCCGACGAACTTACTAAAAACTATGTTCCAGTTATGACTGTGACAGAACATTGTCGCAGTGACTTTATAGACAATCTTCTCAGCATTACTAATGACTATACCAAATTGATTCTTATTATATCATATGTTTTTAGATTTGCAGCCAATTGTAGGTTTCCTGAGTCAAAGAAGTTTGGGCCCGTTAAGGCTGATGAACGGGTACGTGCGGAAAACTCTCTAATCCGCATGGTTCAGGAAGGTAAGTTTCAGGAAGAAATAAAAGACCTGAAAAGAGGTAAGAGTGTTTCCAATAAAAGTAAATTGTCCTCATTAAATGTTTTTATTGATGAAAATGGTATTCTAAAAGTTGGTGGAAGATTAAAACATTCCAAATTAAATGTATATTCTAAGCATCCTATAGTGTTGCCAACTAACCACATTTTAACCACAAACATTTTGGTATATTATCATAAAAAATATTTGCATTTAGGTGCACAAGCCTTACTGTATCAGGTGCGCCAAAAATTTTGGCCAATTAATGGTAAACATAATTGTAAAAAGGTTATATTTAAGTGCATTACATGTGCGAAAAACAAGCCAGTTTTAACCTCCCAAATAATGGGCGACTTACCAACTGATCGTGTGACTCCTAATCATGTTTTTAATGTTACTGGCATTGATTTTGCTGGTCCCTTTTTCTTAAAATTCAAAAACCAGCGAAAGGGTATACTAAACAAAGTTTATGTTGTTATTTATGTGTGTTTGTGTACAAAGGCCTTGCATCTTGATTTTGTAACTGATCAAACATCTGACTGTTTCATTGCAAGCTTAAAACGCTTCTTTGGAAGAAGAGGAAAATGTGCAAAAATTCTCACTGACAACTCCAAAACATTTGTTGGTGCTGATAAGGAAATTAAAATTTTATACAATCATGTTAACTCGCCTGATCAATGTCTAAGTGAATTTCTAACTTCAGAATCAATTGAGTGGAAATTTATTCCACCTAAATCACCGAATTTCGGAGGTATTTGGGAGGCTGGAGTGAAGTCGTTTAAATTCCATTTGAAACGTGGGATTGGAAGCCAAAAATTAACTCTTGAAGAATTCATAACGATTCTGGCCGAAATTGAGGGCGTTCTGAACTCTAGGCCTCTCACTCCGCTTTCTCCGGAATTCGACGATTTTGAAACATTGTCACCGGGGCATTTTTTAATTGGCAGACCAATTAATGGAATTGTTGAACCATTGTTGAGTGAAATAAAGGAAACTAGATTGTCCAAATGGCAGAAGATCACAAAATTCTCTCAATCTGTTTGGAAGGTATGGAAACGCGATTATCTATGTAATTTACAACAACGGTATAAATGGAAATTTAAAGTGAATGATGTAAAGGTTGGAACACTTGTTCTGATAAAAAATGAAAATTTACCAGGAACTAAATGGCTGTTAGGCAGAATTTCCGAGCTCTTCCATGGAAAAGACAACCAAATTCGAGTTGTAAACATTAAATTACCAAATGGTACTGTGTTGAAACGTAATGTTCGTGATGTAGCCATTTTGCCCACTGAGAATTAGATGTGTTTGATATTATTAATATTATATTTGTTTCAATGGTATATTTTATATAATCAAAATTTGGATGTTGTATTTGTATTAATTGCTGTAATTTGTATTATATTGTGTGATCATGCTAATTGTATGTATTATTGTGTTATTAATATACTCAAAATTTATGAAGGTCTTCATCCGGGGGGTGGATGTTAGAGATTTAATCCCTACAGGAAATTGTAAAGGGGAAATCTTTTTCCCTTCTCTAGTAGATGTAACCTCGGGGCCGAAGAGGCCAGACGTACTTGTTTCTTTTCTGTGTATCTGTTGTTCCTGTGATTCGTCCTGTGTGCGTGTGTTTGTGCTTATGTCCAAATAAAAGCCTTTTGTGTGATGCTGGGTCCGTTATCTGGATAAATTACAGCAGGGCACTTTTAACATAGAGCTTAAACTATATAAAATTTTTAAAATAATTATCTTAATTTACCTTAAAATACTGTTTTTAAAATTTTTCGGGAAAGTAATTCTATAGTTTCCCTCTTTTTTGCCTGTATTGTTATTAGAATATACCATTCTATCCTTTGGGACAAAAGAGTAGACACTGCTCATTCCAGCTCCAAACTTAGATGGCTATAAAATGGTTCTCAGTTTATGGTAAAATTCATTATATTTCATAAAGATAAATTGATGATTTATGAGCTCATTTACCGTTTCATAAATGAATAAGTTACCTTTATTAAATTTAAGTGAAGAAAAACAAAAACTATATTTATTAAAAACAATTTTGAAACTTGGTTCCTGTTTAATATAAAATTTGAATACTTGGATACTGCGATGCCCTACCCACTAGATAGAATCAAAGACCAAAAGATATCACTGTCGCTTAATTATTTTAAATTTCAAACCAAAAAATCTCTGTTTTGAATAAAAAAAGATTTTTTTATATCTATTTAAAATCATATATATATATATGTAAGATCAGACTTTAAAAGTCCAAATCTTCTTTTATTTAGGCATCAGGAATTATTTCTTCATAATTAAAACATTCAATTTGTTTGCAGCTCCATGACCAGAATTCAGAAATTTACGCCCGAGAGGCGCGTTGTTGTTGAAAGCTTACATGCCGGCGTGAAAAAGGGCAGAAATGAATGCGCAGAACGCTTAAGTACCCAGAATAGGGAATTCCCCTTGAAACTCGTGATTTGAAAAGAAAGTTGTAGTGCGTTAATTATGTTGAAAGTAGAAGTATTTAAAATGAGGTATCGTTAAGATTATTTAGGAAAGTTAAAAAATTAAAATATCACATATATATGATTTTATATATATATATAAAAGAAGTAAAAAATAATAGTAAAATATTATATATAAATTATTAAATATTAAATTAAATATATATATATATAATTCAAATTGGATAAGGAAGACCAAAAATTGAAAGCATAAATAAGTTATTTTACATTACATTTTTATCATCAATAAAGTTTTCTTGGGAGGGGGCCTCAAAATAATTTTGCGCCTGGGGCCTCATATCGTCAAAATCCGCCACTGCTCCGAGCATAGCGTCGTGGATTTCGCAGCATCGCTACTCTAACCCTTCCCACACTTTCTTGAGTGCGTGGCGGAAGTGGATTAACAGGTGGTTTTGATTTCATTTGAATCGGTAGTTTGAAGAAGGAAACAAATCCAAAAATTCTTTTCTCGGGGAATTAAAAATTTTAAAAAAACTTCCAATTTTTTTTATTTGCTGTTTTTTAAGTCAAACTTTTGTTTTTATGAGATCTTTTACATCAGTGATTTATTTAGTGATTTTTCTCTCCTTTTTCGTAGCTGACAATCGAGTGATTATCTGATCAGAGCCATCTTAACAAATTTGAGCACCTTAGGCTAGAGTAATATGACTCCCATCAAAACCGTAACTAGGAATGTGAGCACCTATAATCAAACGAAAATACCTACCTAATATAATAAGTTAGGACAAAAAAAATCACCTGCTTTCTCATTAACGCCTTAAAATTTACCAAATCTGCGTCTTTATAAAATAGATTTTTGCATGTCATCTTTCGCTACCCTTAACTGTATACATGATTAATTTTAACGGTTGCATTATAAATAAATTCAAAAATTATACATTGGTTCTGTACGAATATTTTTTGAACTGATACACATGTTCATTGATATTACAAAATCGATGGCTGCATAGTTACAAGCCATATTCATATTTTTACTTTTAACATATTGGACATTATAAATAAATAATTTTTATTTCAAAATTAAAGTCAATGTAGTGAATTTTTAGACACCCTTAAATCAATGGCGCACCTGGGCTACAGCCCAATTAGTCCATTGGATATGACGGCTCTGTATATGATAACATACGTTTTATGCAAGTTGTGATGGCAGCGGTGGCCTAGCGGTAAGGTCTCGGCTTCGGGGCTGGAGAGTTCCAGGTTCGAAACTCGATTCTACTAAAGATCCTTCGTGTATGGGGCCAAAATAAAATATGGATATAAATAAAGTATATATATATATATATAACGACCCCGAATATATATATAGTTAAATATTTCAATTAATCAGAACATGTGTTATATTTTCAATACATACAAATATTAAGCTAGAAATTAAAATAAAATAATCTTATCGATAATTATACAAATGAAATACAAAAGATTATTTGATTAAAGACTATTACACTATAAAAAAAGACAACCTAGAATTGGAATTCCAACAATCAAATGCCTATCAGCCATGGGAACTGATATATCGCATTAAATCTAGATTTTGTGGCGCCAAATTGTTGGAAAAACGAAAGAATAGGGAAATAAATCCCTATATTTGTAACATCTTTACTAAAGGTACATGTAAAATGTCTGAGTAAAGGAGAAGACGTTTGTTGAGTCAATCTTCTTCTATTCAGTCATTGAGGATATTTCTTCATGGGCAGGGACGTGGCGAGCGTCTCACATCTAGGGGGGTGTGACATACAAAAAATGCCGACTCTAATGATGAACTTTGCCGACTTTAAAAAACGACTATTTTTTTATACTGTCCAATATACAAAGTTCGTACTGTGATGTATAAGATCATTTTAGATTATGAGGAGATTAAATATCTAGGAATCACCAAGGACAAAAGATTTACCTACAGATATCACAATGAAAATATGAAGGGGGAAAAGTAGCTTTCAAATGAGAAGAATCGACAAATAGATTCCTTAAAAGAAAATACTTTGTATATTCGAGAAAATATGAGTATTAGTAGTAAATTTTTAACTGCGCGTGTGCGAAACATAACATACATCTTCTTTCATAATTTTGAAGCCATATATATAGGGCAGCTTAGATAATTCCAACTGAATACCGTCAAAATTCAGAAAGTTATCGGCGTTGTAGCGAGAGGAATTTCAGTTTCACTCTAAGAGAAACTAACGATGAGGGGTTTTCACAAACTTATACTTCTTAAACTTAAATCTCCGATACACCGAATTGGCGCAGTATGGCCAAAACTGGCTCTTGCGCCAAGAAACACAAAACAACCAACCAACCAATACGCCGAATCTGAATTTTCTAAATGTTGAATATGTTGAATACCCATGCATACTTTAAGCACACAGTTTAAATTGCATTTCGACTATTACTATTCGAAGATTAAAGTTTAAATAATATCATTTGTGAAATATCCCTCATTATTTTGCTTCTCTTGGAGAACAGCTTTAATTCCACTCGCTGCAATGCCGATATTTTTCTGACTTTTAAAGATATTAAACTGGAATTTTAATATAAATTGCCTAATATACCTTGTTTTGAAATTATGAAAAAAAATTATTTTATACAGATATTCGTATTTCCTTGAATATTCAAAGTATTTTCTTTGAATTTTTATATAATGCTTCGATGACATACTGTCACGTCTTATGTAAGTTTCGTACAGTAAAAAATTATTTACTTCAAATGCTGATATCTTCTTTAATTATCAATGTATTTACTTCAAATATTAATACAGTACTTTTCTAGCATATTGCGAAGTATTCTGTAAATTTCGTATTATTTCGTGAAAAACTTCAAGTTTTAAGCAAAGCAACATTCCGAAAAATTTGGGATTTCTTAGAAAAACTTTTATATCTTCCCGAATATTCGTTTTATTTATACGAAAATGCTTGTAAATATTGCGCACATCACTCAAAAGAATTGATGAAAGTTGCAAAACATTATCAGTTTTCTGTGAAGCGGGATGAGCCCAAATCCCTTTTCTACTTCATCAATTTCTGGTCGGTCTCCTAAATGCCCTCGTGACCGAATCCTCAATGTAAATTGTGAGTTAAAATCCATTATTTATATGGTCGACGTTTGAGGAAAATTCATACAGCCTTCCGGGATGTATTCGAAAAAACTAGAAATTTGATTATGTATACCTCACTTAACCTGAAAGTTTGTTCAGGTACAAGCGAGTGCATTCAGCTGCTTCACAGAAAGCTGATAATGCACATTTCTCCCGAAATGCTGTATGAATTTTCCTCGAACTTCTACCATATAAAGGATAGGTTTTAATTCACAATTTACATTGAAGATTCGGTCACGAAGGCATTTAGGGGACCGACCAGAAATTGATGAAGTGGAAAAGGGATTTGAGCTCACCCCGCTTTACAGAAAGCTGATAATGTTTTGTAATTTTCATCAATTCTTTTCTGTAATGTGAGCATTTTCGTAAAAATAACACGAATATTTGGGAAGATATAAAGGTTTCATTTAAAAATCCTAAATTTTTCCTCGTGTTTTTTGCTTATAACTTGCAGAGTTTTTCACGAAATAATACGAAATTTACAGAATACTTCACAATATGGTAGAAAAGTATTGTATTAATATTTGAAGTAAATACATTGATAATTAAAGAAGATATCAGCATTTGTAGTAAATAATTTTTACTGCGCATGCGCGCAAGTTAGCGCAATTTTTCTTTCACAACTTCAAAGCCAGATATATAGGGCAACTTATATAAAATGTCCAGTTCAATACTGCGAATATTCAGAAACATATCGGGATTTTGGCCAGCACTGTTTTATGTTATATGTCATCTGCTACCTCCAGATGGCATTTGCGCACCCATGTTCCCTATGTGATTTTGGATGCTTATCATATGCTATATCAAATTTGGTCACGTTTTCTAACCTCCCTGTGTAAATAATAAATATAATAATCATTACTAGGCGATTAACATGTCACTAAACTTTTATTTACAGAATTAGAAGATAAAAGACCACAGAATCTAATAACTTCCTCCATTAGTCAATTTCGATTTTTTTTAAAAATTCGTTGAAAATTGGAAAATTAAATTACGTGTAAATTTTTTGCGGTACCATATGCTATCAAAAAGTTTAGAAAGTAATGAGACAAATGATAAACTGCGCACACTCTGTCTCCTGAAAAGTATTCTGAAAAATTAATAGTAAAGAAAGTGTTCGGTCCAATTGGACAATATAGTCCATTTGGGGCTTCGTAGTATAGCGAGGAGAACCGAGAATATATTTTGGACGCATCCCTTTCTTCCAAATGGTACCAAAATTTCATAAACAGATTCAATTTTGGGACACGTAACAAATTTCATTTATCTAGTTTTCTGCACTTTTGTGTTAAAATTTCACATACTCACAAGTAGATAGGGAGACAGGCCGCTAACTTTTGAATGATTTGATTCAAAATTCAAACGATTCTAATGATAAAACGAAGCTAATTTTTATCTATCTAGCTGGTTGCGGTGCTGATTCGTCGTGTCCGCATACACACGGACGGACAGATAGATAGGGTAGACGAATTTCATCCAAAATTTGTTTGAAATGTAAAATTTTAGTGTTATGACTATATACTAAATTTCATCCGTCTAGTTCGTTGCACTTATGGGTTATGGCATTTAGAGACAGATATGCATAGTTCCAAAAATATTTTTTTCCGGCTCAGAGAAGTTTCACACTTGAAAATTAATCAAAATATCGTCATCGAATTTTTTGACGAATACAATATTTTTCTTTGTATCTTTCGTAAATAATGAGAGAGTGATAAAAAAAAACGCAGATGTGTTAAATAATCTCCATTTTACACCGCCTGGTAATGGCACCCAGGGCAAGTACCCTGCCTGCATTACTTTAGCTACGGCACTGACCTGAGAGTTAATTTCGTTAATATTTTAAATTCCATAATTTATATTTTAATGTTATTTGCGAAGTTGAAACTCAATTTCAATACGTCAGTATATTCTCAAAAGCAGAACAGTTGAGTAAAGCCATTGCTTTACTCTTTCTATAACGATGTAACCATGATAAAATACTCCCCCTCCCCCCCAAAAAAAAACTCATAAATATGAGGATACGTATGAAGGAGTTTCAGATTTTATTATTTATTTAGAAAAGCGTCAGAAAAATTGCTTAAATGGACTGGTAGGACAGTAAAAAAGACTAAATCCTTTACGTCTTGGCCTTTTTAATTCTTCTTGCAAAAATATAAGCAAGAATTAAAAAAATGCCAAGGTAGTTTTTAAGAATCCGAAAAGCATAGTAACATTGAAATTCTTCTTTGCTGAATTTAGAAACATAAAATAAATTATTTTCCATCACGGCGCGTCAACTCAAGACTGACACCTGGGCATCAGTACTGGCTGTGTAACCTTCTTCTCTTATTTCCAGGAAGAACATTTTCATTACATTTGCAACTCGTGTTGAATTTGTGAAGTCTGGTTTGTTTTGTTATAAATGAACACTAAATTTATTAACCGAAATTTTCTCCCGATTTTCTTATTTTGATGCAACAAGCCTAACATACACAATTCCAAAAATTGTTGTGGTCTATAAGAAACTAAAACAGCATTTTTTTTATATTGAAAATGACGAAGAACATATTTAAAAAATTCTCGACTTATTTTTTCAGTCGGTTAAATGTTTCTACTTAAAATAACGATTTTTTATGCAACTGACTTCTATAAAATTTTTTGCTTTTGGCATCATGATCGTTAGCCGACTAATCGTATTTATTACGAAATCTGATATATCATGCCGACTCAGGAAAATCGACGGATATTGAAAATAGCTGTATGAACTGATTCCTCATCGATACAAGAAAATACTATTATTGTATCTATGACAAAAAGTCAATTTTGACGAAGCATTCACATAAGCAAAAATCGACATTTTCTCCGAGTGGCAAACATAGTTTTGCCGATTTCGCAAGCAGCAAGATTTTCATTCCGAAAAATAAAATGTTTCCAATTAAATATTATTAAAATATTCCTCAAAAATACCGACTTGGGGGAAAAAAAGCATGTTGTTTTTATACCATTGCAATCATGTATCTCCAATTATCGTAATGTAATATTTCGTTCGATTATTTTTTCAAAATTTGCCGACAGATCTGATCAAAATGCCGACTTCGGAAAAATCTGGGGGGGTGTCACACCCCCCTCACCCCCACCTCGCCACGTCCCTGTTCATGGGTAAAGGATTCAGTTCTTACGTAGCTACATGACAGAATAGAAGAGGTAACGTGCGAGGCGGCGCGCTGTTGTTATTCGTTTTCATGTGGCTTGAAAAAAGGGGCAGATAGGAATGCGCACAAAGTTTAAATACCCAGAAAAGGGAATTTCCCCTGTAAAAACTCGTGACTCGAAAAGAAAGTTGTAGTGCGCTTATTACGATGAAAGTAGGAGTAATTAAAATGAGGTGTCGTTAAAAGGTTATTTAAGAAAGTTAAAAAAATAAAATATCACATATATATATATCTTATTATATTACTAATATAATAGCCCAGATCTCTCGGTAACGCTCTGACGTCACCAACAATAAAACTCGCGCCATAGCACTGCGAGACGTTAAACAGCATTATTTCATTGTTAGAGAACCTAAATTTCAGTAATTTTAAATTTAAAAGAGTAATTGTCTTTCTAATTTCAAATTTAATAGCTCTAAAATAGTGAAATAAAATTTTCTATCGATTGATATAAAATTTATCTCACTATGATCAATTCTTCCCAAGAAATTTTAAATTATATTAATCATATATTTCAAATTAATTTCCATTTTTTAATAGGAAGTAGTAAATTACGTCAGTGGTGTATCATGCGCGTGATATAGTTTGGACACGTGCATAGTTTGACGTGGATAGTTTGGACGATGCATCTCATTATTTAATGCAATCGCGATGATATGATTTGATATTTTTTGCCAACGTTAAAATTTACACAAAGACATCTGAAGTACAAGGAAAATTGTTAAACAACGAAAAATATTTCACGCGGAATGTTGTTTACCAAGAGGTTTTTGAGTAAAGAAATATGTAAAAAAAATATATTTCCTAATACATATTTTTATTTTATTTGTTTTCAATCAATGTTAAACATTTCTCTCATATATATCTATTTAAACACGTCAGATTTGACGGGAAATCTCTCGAATGAAGAGGCAATTTGCACCCGTCATACCATGACGGGTGTTTTCCTAGTTATAATATAATAAGTATGGGGCCGTTAAATCATGCGTAGTGGCCAAACGCCCTCCCGCTGTTGTGTTGCGGAAGTTTGGAGAGGGGAGTACCAGCTCAGGTGTCGTCCTCGTCATCTAACCGCGGTTCAAAATTACGCTGTCTGTCCCAAAGTAGCCCTCGTGTTGCTTCAAAACGGGTCGTTAATATAACTAAACTAAACTATCCAAGTTGCGTGCATTTCGATTTGTTGGCGCTTGTTCCCTTCTTCAGACTATCAATTCATCGATGAACCTCTTGAGTGAAGATTAACCCAATGTGAGACTGGTGTTAGGCGACGGAGCAGAGTCATTTCAGTGGATTTTGAATGTGAGACGAAACTCATGCTGAAACGCGGTAATCGGCTCTTTACTCCTTACAAAGCAATCGTAACTAAAATACGCTCTGAAATAACGTTCATGACTGCATGACACCGACTGAAATGATAATGCTAATTCCTATAGGTGGGTTTACATGAGGCCAATAGTGCCGGACAACCCGGCGGGACAAGAACTTTCCGTTGTCCGCTATTTTTAAGTATACCCGATCTTCTTTCAGCGCATGCTTGAATTTATTGTCGAGACAATGCTGTCCTCGTGTAAACCCTGCTTATGACATTCTGATATCCCCACTCGCAAACCTGTCCCTCTCTCCTAGACTGAGCATGCGCTATTCCAAAATCATCCGGTTTATCTCCCTCACCCTGTATGTGTGTATGCAGCCACCATCGGCCATCTTCCAAAACAATATTACGTTTGTATACGGTAATAAAATATTGTCTGATCTAAATTTGAATAATTAATTATTGATTATTGTATAAAAAGAATTTGTAGAAAATTAAAGGTGTAATAAACTGCTATTTTCCGTTCTCCGAGTTTGCTTTGTGTGATTCTCTGTGAAGAAAATGAATTCAGAATGCTCTTCAAAACATACTCGTTGTAAATCTATTCTGTTCTAATTGTTCTAAGAGATAGAAACCAAAATGAATGAAGGTTCCACTCCATTTAATCCAACAGTGGAGATAAAAAGTAATATTGGAGATAAAAGAAAATCTGAAAATAATTGGCATTGAAGTCTTGCATGTCGATTATATCTTGAAACGGCTAGACGTTTCGAAACCCTTATCAGTAGCACAGATTCAAGTATTGAGATTCTTTCTACGTTATATCATCGCGGAGGAACCTTGTCTCATTAAAGTAATAACTGGAATTTAAAAAATATATATATTAATTTAAAAGTGCATGTAGACGATCGCCTAGGATCATGTAATGGAAAAACCCGCCCTGTGTCACAACTGTTGTGAGAAAAGTTACACTTCCTTCTTTTAACAGATTCTTCAAATATATGTAAGAAAATCATCTTGCTTTAAAGCATTTCATTTGAAGTGGTTATTTTAAATTTTATTTAATATAATCATCTTGATATATTTTCTCATTTATTTTCCAGTTTTGATAATTTTGTTCAGCGAAAAAGGAACTAGCAGGAGTGTTCCTCCCTCTCCTCTTCCAATCTTGTCAAAGTATGCAAATTCTCATAAAGCCAACCTAGACCACGGCCTAGGGCAGAAGTTCTCAACCTGTGGTACGCGAAATCAAAGTCGGTAATGGCGTTCACAAGAAAACACAAGGGATTAAAAATGTTACAGAATTTTGATTCCCCCAAATTCGTATAAAAAGTAAAAGTTGTGCAAGTCCTAAACCTACCCTCAAAATAAGTAAAAAAGAAAGCAAAAGGAAGTGCAATTTTTAGTTCTCCTTATAAGTTAATGCGAAGTTATTACAATACTGATTTCAGCTGTTTTGACGTTGAACTAATACTATTGTAAAAATGCAATAAAATGTATAATCAAAAATAAGTCCGGCAAATATTATAAATTCCAGTCATTTGACCCTTAAATTTACCTAGGCAGTTAACATTATTGATAAAAACTTCTTTGA
>BGPR01024233.1:0-23436 GCA_013235015.1 Araneus ventricosus | reverse complement strand
AAACCTATTTTTCTCTTGCAGTTAGCATTAATGGTGCATTTGAGGCAGAACACGTGAGAGGAGGTGAAATGGGCCACTTCTCCCCTGTGTAACCAAGCTGATCCTATCAATGGGCTACATGGGAGTGCCCCAGGATTTCGTGGATAGAAGCAACCAATGAAGGTTCCCTCTTGCTTCTACAGAGGTAGTAAAACTTGTTGTGGGGTTGGGAATTACCTCCCACTCAGACTGGGAAGTACCTCCCTGCAGGATGAGATTTGAGCCATATTTGACCTCAGGGAACATCTGTTATTCAACGACTTTACATGTCCCAGTAGGAACGCTCTGCGATTATCCGATATTAGGCTGTAGGCCATGGCCTGTCTTAAAATTTGCCTAAATATTTATGATTCCTCTGCATATATGATTGTATCGAAAATATATGTGTTTCATTTAATCTAGTTTCTTGATCAGGAGAGTCAAACGCAACACATGCATTTCTTCTGAGTGAAAGTAATGGATGTTTTTAATTTCTTTCATGTTTAATTCTTCACTGCTAATAATATGTTATTAACCTCTTTCTTTCTGTCATTCCAAACGCAACTTGGGTTTTTTTTAACATTACATGTAACATCAGGCATTGGTCGGTTTCCATAACGCATATTTCCAAATGGCAACTAAAAGCAGAATATCTTTAGTGTTTTAAAATATCCGGAATCTTGAACTCAGTGCAGCGAGCATTCTGAATGAAATATGGAACAAATATACTAGGTCATGAAAGCTTTCTGCACTGGGTTCACCAATTATAGGACAATGATTGGTCGTGTTAAAAAAGACCTAGTTTTTCTCAGGATGTAATGGAAAGAGTTAAAGAGTATTTCGCGCATAGTTTACAGAAATCAATATAATGCGCTAGTTGGTTAATATTCCAGAACCAGCTGTTTCAGAACATTTCACGTCGGCAATTACGTTTGAAAACGTAAGTTACAACACCAAACGAAGTCCCGTGACAAAGACATGATTCAGACATCTTCTGAAGAGAATTTAGCTACCTTATAAATGTATGACGCCTGATGAAAGGAGGACTTACAAAACATTTGTGACTGTCCGAAAAAATTAATTGAAAGATTGCAATGTCTTCTGAGGTATTGCTAATTTCCGCGGTTGTAATACTTTTTGAAATATAGTGAGTTTAAACACGCTGATTTTTTTTGTATTTGCTCTTTATTTATGATATGTTAATTAGAAAAAAAGCGATTCAGAAAAAGAATTATTTATTTCTTGAGATTATAATCATTATTACTTTGTAGTTGCGACCGAAATCCTCGTTTGTTTCAGTGATACATTAAGCAAAACTAAGCGTCAAAAAGAGCCCCATTAAGCTGTTACACCTTATTGGGAAGAGAAGCTACTTAATCTAAATAACGCTTCTGGTGATACGACTGATTATTATTCATGTCTGTAAGTACTTATTACACTCTACTGTTAACCTCTTAACTACGTTCCCTGAGTTTGGTTCGTGTATTTGATTATGAAGAAAGAAGAGTGCAAATGTAAACGAAATAAATTACTTGTCGATAATATTTAGTTCCAGGTTTTATCAACCCTTATTAAGTATTAAATAATGTAATTCACTTCTGAAAATAATATGATTGAAAACCAGTACTCGGGCAGCTAAAGAACCCTATATAAATTTAGTCTGCTCGACACGGTTTAATCACTAGTGTAGTTAATAATTTTTCTTCTATATTTAATTTGATATCGTTTGCTTAAATGTGCTTAAGACGCTAAGAAAAAGAACTATTTTGATATTAGACTGAAAGAACATTCGATCAAACAAAAAATAAATAAACTGCAATTATATCCGTGTAAATTAAATGACGGAAATCCTTGAGAGGAAGCAGAAGAAAATAAGTTAATTAATCGAGATATATAAGCAAAGGATCACGAGCAAGAATTTCTTTGGCTTAAAAAACGGTTGCAGCATGACTTTCAATATGCTTCTTTTTGCTTTATCAGTGTTGCTGATTGCTAAAGGTATGCTTTTAGTATCATCCAAGATTTTGTTTTAAAAATATGTTCCTCTCGAATTAAAATTCATTTTTACCATGATATTTTAAAAATTAAAATACAATCGTTTGCCAAGTTTAGAAGTCCTTCAACAGAAATTCTTAATCCCACTGCCAAATTAATAAGAAATAATTTCTGGCGGAATATTTTAAAGATGAAAAAGATTACTTTTAAGTTTTCACGAGAGAAAAATAATTCCAAACATACGAGACACATTTAAGATCTAATGAAAAAAAGAGTTCACAATTTTCTCATTTAAGAATAATATTTGCTACCATTTATGACATGTATAAATTAAATTTCTATTGATTATTATTTTCTTGTAAGTAAAAAAATCTTATTTGAGAATAATGTTTGGTTCCATTGATGACATGTCTAAATTAAATCTATTGATTTTATAAGTAAATTAATGAATTTTTTCACTCTTTTGATGAAAGTGATATTGTAGTATAGGGAAATCATCTTTAGAAATTGTAATAACTGAAGATGAAGATTGAAATGCGTCACTGCTCTAATTTTTTTGGGTGTTTTTGAATGTATTTTCTAAGGTTAAATGTTGAATTTTCTTAGTTATTAGCCTTAGATCGAATAATGATTCGGTAAAGTTTTAGATTCGATTCTTAATGAAAATCAGAATGTAAGATTGGAATTCAAAATATTCTTTAGCATTTTAATATGAACAATAATGTTTTTTTCAAATTTGCGGAAAATCAAGAGAAGCGATTTATTTTTAAAGAAATCGTAATGTTTAAATTTTGGTTATTCACAATTTGCCCCACTGCACAGAATATACAATTTTTATTAGTCGTATACGATGAATGTTCATCATACATTTCGAAACAGATCACATTGTTCGACCAGGATGACGAGAATGCTTTAGCATTGAAATATTGAATAAATTATTAATATTTAAAAAAAGGCATTTTTTTATAAGTTTACCATATTATTTGCTCATCATTAGATCTTTATTCCTCAATAAACAAAAGAAATCAGAGAAATTAAATTCATAGATATATAAAATACCTATACAAAGAAATGTTAAACTTATTTGTTTGATTATTAAAATTGCGAGTTTTTTTGACGTATTTCATATGTTATAAGTATTTCAGATTCCGAGTCAAATTTGCCTAAATTAACCCTTAAGTGCATGATTTTTTAATGTGTTTCCAAGGTAATGTTCTGTTTTTTTATACTATTTCTCCACAAATTAAGTAAAATCCAGCATTAAAAGTATCTATTGGAGGAAAAGGTGCAATTATCTTTCTGAAAATAAAATGTAGCAGAAAAAAACATAGATTAGTTGATGGAAATTCCACAAGATGCCACCCGAATACAATTTTCTTACATGTTGCAGATATGTTGCACGATGCATTTAAGAGTTAATTATCTGCAGAGAATATATTTCACTGTAAGCAGTCGAAAGCGTTGCCAATGACACAATGAATCTTAATTTTGACATGGGAATTGCATTTGGTCTTGACATTGGAATAATGTGAACTTAGTCATTTTCTGCCTATATTTGCAGCAGATAACTGAAATTATCCGACTAAGAGAAAGCAATGAATTTACAATCGAGGAAAAAGACGAACCACCCAGGATTATTCTGCCATCGTTCATCGGAAATTAAAATAAAAGGTACCAAACTTCACTGAATAAAGTCTACTAAACGAATCCATATCTAAAAATTTCATAAGGGGTTATATACATATTAATAATTGCAGTAACTTCAAAATTCCCAAAGTTAACACCCAGTTTTGATGACATAAATAAATTCCTCATCTAAAAATAGCCCAATATATAATTTTTGGTTAATTGGCAATTAAAAGATTGGAAAATATTCGACATTTTGTGTTCGCGATATATAAGGTGTAGTCTCCATATGTAGTAGATAGTGAAGCTCGCTGCTTGTATTAAAATGTCAGTGGTAGAATTTTAATTTATTTTGCTCTTTAAACGTCTTCTTAAAAGTTACAATGTATTTTTTACAATCGATAAATGCTAGATGCATAACAATATTCTACAAAAATAAAATTTTCGCCAAAAAATATGATTTTGATCCATATGTAATACATTGCGAAATGAAAGAAAGATGCTACATTTTCTAATATATGGACGCTCCATTAAGTGCATATCGTTTAAGAGAGGAAATAGAAAATTTAACGTGACTTAAGAACAACCTTTTCAAATTAGCCAAATTTTTCATGGGCTTATTAAATATTCTTCTGCATCGATAACTGTTAAAATTTAGGGGTGTTGCTACTAAAAATGTTTAAACATCAAGTTTAATAAAATATTTCCTGTTTTCATAATTATTTTAAAATCAAAAGTATAGGTGCCGAATGTGTATACTACTTCACACTATTACATCGAAAATGTTTTAGGTCAATATATATATATTTTATCTCAAGGTATCAAAAAATATTCAAAATTTTATTTTAACATTAGAGATTCAAAATTCTGTTAGCTTATAGTTTCCAAACAAATAAAGTTTAAATGACAAAATTTGGTATCTGAGCATATCTTTTGATGCAGTCTTGATATCCGTTGAAAAGGTGGGTTTTGTCATAGGAAAATTTGAAGTTAGTGCAATTATATGTAGACGACACGTTATGAAATATTTAGATATGGATTCGTTCAGTAGAGGTTTTTTAATGAAATTTGGTACCTTTTGTTTTAACTTCCGATGAACGATGGCAGAATAATGCTGGTTGGTTCGTTTTTTTCCCGACTGTACCCACTTTTTCAATTTCTACCTGCTAAGATAAGCTTTTGGAAAACAGATGCTATGGACCGTGACAATAAGTGTTTGACTTCTAATTTTCGTGTTGCTCCATCTAACGGAAACTGTTAAATAAAGACAAAAAAACGGAATGAAAATATCTAAAGAACTATTCAGCCATTTCTCTAAAGCTTATGATAATTTTAAAAATTAAGGATATCTAGCATTTAATGCATGATAATGTGGCGTTTAATTTTTCATCGCCGTAAAAATGAATACTATAGCATTCACGACGTGAGCTTGCCTAGTTGTACTCTTGAAACATAAAGCGTAGAAATATTACACTACGAAGGTTTTCATAACTTGCAGAAAATCACTTTATTGATAAATCGCCAGTGCAAACTAATTTTAGTTGTAAGAATTGATCATTGCCACTTTATTACTAAACCTTCTTAGCTCATGGTGTTTGAAATATCATTCACCAAATTTAAATTTCAAATTTTATGTAGACACATTCATAGTATATTGAAAATTATTCATATGCATTTTTCATAAAATTATTTGCATAACGTAGCTGAAAGATGTTTAGTAATATTCAACCTAATCCTTGTATTTAGTTTCATATTTTAAAATTAACATCACGATACTCGAAATGAATATTGATGATTCAAGCAATTTTTGGACTAAAACGTTTTACGTTAGTCGTAGAAAATTTGTCTATAGATAAATTTAAACTATCTGTAGTTGATAAGTTTGATTTCAATATCTCATTACTGATCCCTGTTTGGACAGGATGGCTTGTAACTTGTTCCTCAAATTACAATTTCATTTCTTACAAAGAGTAAATATCCATTGCGTATTGAAAATCATTCGCTTGTATATTTGATAAAACATTCCGCTTAGGGCATCTAGTTGATTTTGATATGCGTTCAAATCAAACTTTTAATCCAATGGAAGATTAAATAATCATCGAGAAGCTAACCGCATTAAATGTTATTCACTGAAGTATATTTTTTCTTCTGCCCTGCCTCCCTCTTACGTCACTACTGACCTCACACTTCAGCTAATTTTGAAATTTATCAGGCATCAAATGTAAGAATGGATAAAGATAAGAATTACAGTTACAAAATAGAATGAAATCCCTGAATCGCTGAAATTTGTTCTTTTCTCTTACGTAACAATAAATCTAAAAAGAAAGAAAATCTTGAAATATTCATTAAAATGTTTAAATGCGCAGGATGGCCATAAAAAAGCATGAGGTGTTTGGAGCTCGATTGTAAAAATCTGTTCAGCCAATTGTATCAAAATTTGATAAAATGTGATTAAAATTGGCTTAACAGAATAAAATGAAATTTCCAACCTATGCTCCGATGCGATTTCGGTTTATTCAGAAATAAATAGAAAAACAATCGATACCAACAGCAATATTGCGTTGTATAAGCAGTTGGCCTGGTCAGATAGCCAAAAGAATAGGAAAATCCCAACTTCCGCTGAAAATTTTATTTTGGCATCGTTGATGCATGTGGTTCAAAGATGAGACCAGTCCAATTGTTCCAAAAAACATGCATTACTTAAATTGCATGTTGTATCCCAGAACGCAGTACTACAGCGTCGGACACACAGCATTAAATTATGCCTCAAGGTGGTGAAAATATAAAGGTTCCCTTTTTAAACTATCCTTTTCATATGTCCCCATAACCCAAAATCACAAGGAGTAAGATCCGGGAATGCAGTGACCACATGCAAGTAAATGCAAGGCTTATTACCCGTCCACCTGTGAAATGTTGTTGTAGGACTTAATCTTTGTATATAAAGGGCAAATACCGTGACTCACTGACTCACTCATCACGAAATCTCCCAAACCACTGGGACTAAAATCTTGAAATTTGGCTGGCGGTTGCTTCTTGGAGAGTAGGTGCTCAATAAGAAAGGATTTTCCGAAATTTTAATTAGAATTTGAATTATTTAAAAATTACTTTAATTTTTATGGTTTTTCCGGAATAACTTCGGATCCTATAATCGCAAAAAAAATAATCTTAAAGATAAAAAAATTCAATGACACCGATATTATTTCCATGCGACATTTTGTTCAATTTTAATTAATGTTTCAAAATGTTTTAAAACACGAATTGTAACAATGTTTTTATTGTTGTAAATAAAATTCAAACCATTTCATTATTTCAGCAAATCTTCTATTCACGCGCTTTTGCAATTGTTACGGTTGTGATAGCATAAATTGTTTTCTTGGGAAATTAACTCCAAAGCAGAATTTTCACTTTAGTATTGCATTTCTGAAATATTTTATCCCACCTGCTTCAAAGTTATATTTTTATAAAGCTTGGTAACAGATATTTGATTTCAGTTTTGTTTGCTTTTATTGTGTGTGAGGTAGACTGAAATGATTTTCGTCCTTTCTTCAAGCATTTAATCGCATGCTTTCCTACCATTTAAAAATTATGAGACATGAGCAACGTTTTCAAATTTTTGTATATTGCATTATAGGTATTTTTTTATTAAAATTTTCGATAGGTTTATGACTACAAAATCGCCGCCAAACTTGAATTTTCTCTAGTGATAAGTCATGAAATTTGATGTTAGAAACTAGAAATTACTGCCTGAAACTAGGAATTACAAAAAGGCAATAATGTTTGGGAAAACTAACTAATTTTTAAATTTTACTGTGTATCTCCTATACTCCCGGGTCTTTTAGATGTCAATGTATTTTTTGCCGCCTCACTTTTTGTACCCAACGGTTCACACGGGCGTCCAGTATGTTCGGCTTTCTCGACCCTATTCAGCGTTAATCATTCTACCGATGAGTGATAGATGAATTGATTGAGAGTTATTTGAAACTCAGTTAGTAAGTTTCGTTAGCTGAGATATATCATATAGAATTGTATCGCTGGTTATTTTAAAATTTACGTCTCTAGATATTTTACTATCTGTCAAATACAATAAAATATTCAGTTGTCTTCATCTTTCCTAGGTTATCGCGGCTAAAACTGAGACAGGTAATGCTATAATTAATATAAAATAACAAAATAAAAAAATAATTTACGGGCAAACCAACTGGTCGTCGAAGGCGGCTAGTGAAAATATAGTCCACAGCGAGGATGGTTCTATCTTGAATGAATACTGTAAATTTGCAGGCATCTACTCTGTTACAGTTGGCTATAAAAAAATTTGACGGTGCAATAAAAATTCTTCTGAACTTATAAAGTCTAGCTCTGACATTAGTATGTAAAAATTTGATTAATGACGTCACCTTGTGCATCTTGAATAATCGCAACTACAATTGTATTTCCCAGTACACATTTCAGTATTATAATTATAAGCAATGTAAACTCCTTGAACCAAATTATATATCACCGATTGCAAAATAAATATGGTGTAGAAATAATGATTTCTTTTTTAATTGACTAGACGAACTGTATGTGCAGCGCAATATTGCAGTTGATGGGAGAAAGCTAATTATTCCTATTTTTATTTATTTATTACTCGCAGTTCCTATTTTTATTGCATTCAGTTAGAGTATTTATATCAATTTCTCAGACATTTACGACACCAGTATTTTGATAAAAAAATATTTTTATATTTTAGTACACTTAAAAATCGTGCCTTTTCTAACAGTTATAATTGATAAAATTTAACGAAAATTAAATTAAATATTAACAGAACTTGAATTAAAAATTAATTCAAATTCTTTTGCATTATACAGAAAGGCGCATATGCAGCTGCTTCTGATAGAATACACGAAAACAAAATTAGAACCTCAAAAATTAAGTTAAAAATTATGAAAAATAAGCATTAATAAAACAATAATATACAACACAAAAAAGCAAAATAGAACGAAAAATACAATTAGAGTGAAAGCAAAATGGAAGAAAATTGTAAAAGAACCAAAATGGCGATTCTTCTTCAGAGGCCACACCCCATTGTAGCTCTAACGCAGGACAAAAATTCTCTAAATAAAGGAATTTTATCCTATTTTCAGTGGTTGGACAAAAATTCAGGCCACATAAAGGAATAATTTTGACTAATGGTCATTCCTTTATTCAGAAAATTTTTGTCCTGCGTTAGAGCTACAATGGCGTGTGGCCTTGAGGAAGAATCGCCATTTTGGTTCTTTTGCAATTTTCTTTCATTTTGGTTTCACTCTAATTGTATTTTTCGTTCTATTTTGCTTTTTTGTGTTTTATATTAAGATTTTATTAATGCTTATTTTTTATAATTTTTAACTTAATTTTTTGAAGTTCTAATTTTGTGCCTTTTCTAAGCTTCTTTTATTTTTACTATTCTTCATTGCACTAATTTCTGCTAACAATTTTGTGTACTCTAGCACACAATTTTCACTTTTTTCTCAAACATCTATGCTTTGCCGTTATATAATACAAATAATCTTAAAATTCCTAAATAAAATATCCTTTAAAAATCTGCCATTGTTGTATTGACTCCATTGCATACAATTTAACACACATGTTTAAAGAATTTCGCTGTTTTTGATGTACAATTACGTCTCTCCATAGTGGTTTACTAGTGTGTCCGGAAAGAAAAAAAAATTATCATGCTTTTCGCGCTAAAGTAAAACGCTTATAGCTCCTTAACCGAATAACATAGAGAGTTGGTTTTAGTTTCACTTAACAGAGAAAGGTAGACATTGAAGATTGCAAAAAGAATCTTAGAATTAGGAATTACGGTTTAGTCACAGTCGAGCTGCGTAGATGGTAAAAATCACGAACACTTTTGATGACGTCACAGCGACAGCTGCGCGAGCACGCAAACAAAAGCAATTCATTCATCTATCTCGCGAAATATTACTCAAGAATTGTGAATTACGTCGAATTTTGTGCTAAATTTAAACTCTTATAGCTCCGCAACCAAATAACATGGAGAGTTGATTTTAGTTTCATTCAACAGAGAAAGGTAGATATTGAAGAATTCAAAAATATTTTTAGAATTTGTAATTGCTGTTTAGTCACAGTCGAGTTGAAAAGTTGGTGAAAACTACGAAGAATTTTGCATAGATAGAGTCACACTAGTTAAATAGTCACTACAGACTATAGAGTTAATAGTCACATAGAGCTGCTTTAGTCGCAGAAAATCGCACTTGAGTAAGGTAACTAAGTCTACGTCCCTCAATCCCAGCGGCCGTGCCTCCCGTTGATTGCTTCTTCTGTAATTCATGTTAAACATTCTCTTCACTTTTTCAATCATTTTGTTGTGCTCAGTTATTTATACCCCTCAAAAACAATTTTTATTTATTTTTTAAATCTATTTTAACCGAAATACCTTTATGCTGCTTTCCTCTAGTAACTCTGGGAGAAATTGATTGTGAAACTGACCTATTCGTTAATTGTGAACGTCCAAAAGTGTTTAATCAAATTCCAAGAGAAGTTTCAGAATTCAATGACAGTTGCGTGTGAGTATGATTTTTTATACTTTTATTTTTTAATTAACCCTTTGCGGACAGGTATGACGTAAAGAGTGCCCCACTGGGTATTTATCATAAGATGAATAAAAACTATCGAAGGTAGACAGCTCACCACCCATCTAACCTCGTATTAACATTCCTCCTACTTGCTCCGATAGTTTCCACTGACAGTGAATCAGTCAGTTCAGTCTGATCAGACTTGAAAGTGCATGAAACGTTCTCCATAATCCAATCTAGCTATCACGAAATGGCTGGAAATTATACCTACAGAGCTATATTCGGCTGTTTTTCAAGAATTAAGCAAGAAAATAGCAGCTGAGGACGAATTTAATGCATTATATCTCGATGAAGAAGTGACTGAGTATAGCTGCCAAGAAACTGATTCTGAGACTGACCTGGAGAACAATCCAGTTCACGAAGAATATAGAGACTCAAACTCGGACACAAATGACGAATCTGATGCATTATATCTTGATGGAGAAGTGACTGAGTACAGCGACATAAAAACTGAATCTGAGTCTGACCTGGAGAGCAATCCAGTTCACGAAGGATGTAAAAACTCAAACTCGAATACAAATGACGAATCTGATGCATTATATCTTGATGGAGAAGTGACTGAGTACAGCGACCTAAAAACTGATTCTTAGATTGACCTGTTGAATAATCCAGTTCACGAAGAATATAGAGACTCAAACTCGAACACAAATGTTTGTATCATCCATCCATTCAACCTCTAGTCTTATTATACCTTAAAAATAAAGTTATGTGTAATTAAATAAGAGTAGAGTTGGAAGAAATGAAATTGTGCATAAAGTGAGCTACCTAATCTCAGTGTTCGAAAAAGTTACTTGTCCGCAAAGGGTTAAATACAAAAATTTGCTTGAACATATCATTCAGCATTAAGTTTAAAATTTCATAGTGCACTCTTTTTAAATTATAGAACCCTAACAATAAACTAATATTGAAGATTCATTATTGGATTGAAAATTTTCAAAGCAAACTTTCTTGACAGTCACATTTGTGTGGAAATACTGTGAATACACGGTATGAAATTTTCGCTCTTTATTGACAAAACATAACTATGAAAAGAAAATGCGTTTTGAAATTAAATGAATGACATTAAAAATATTATATTGCAGTAGGAAAACGATTATGCGATTAACGCATTATCAAATCGTATTCGAAATAGATAACAAAAAAATTTTTACATCAAATAATGTTGATTTCGTTAACCTTATTTAAAGAAGATTTGATTTTATGTAATAACGACATTTGACGATGAAAATATAATACCGATCACCGTCTGCAGTGGTTTTTAAAATAATCAATCAAAAAAGTTGCAATGCCTCAGGCAAATCAAAATCATTACCATAGAAACAGTATGGCATGTTAATCAAAACAGCTCGCAGCATGTTTTTAAACATTCTGGATGACATAGTGTCTATTTTGCAGAAGAGGTTGGAATTTTGCCTACGTCTTCGTACGAAGAGATGTCCCATTGAAACGACGCTGTAGAAATATCCTCACAAAATGGCTCTTATTTTCATTTCATCGTGTAAAGCTACATATTCAAAGCATTACAATGGGCCTGGGCTTAGAAACTTTGAGTTCCTGCAGCCAGTTTAAATCACGGATCAATGGCGTCACAAAATGAAATTAACATATGAATGCACCGGGCTTAGAAAATTCGAGTTCCTGCAACCAGTTTAAATCACGGATAATTGGCGGCACAAAATGAAGTTAACATATGATATATAAAGTTATTGTGGTAGATCTGGAAGGTTCCATTGGACCAAATAGAGTCTTCGGCAGCGTTGAAATTTCTGTGATAATCCATGTAAAAATAAATAAATAGGCTAGGATAAACTTGCGAATGGAAAGAAAATCGCTACCATTTTAATTTGCCAATGCAAAGCTTTTAGTGTTTTTCTTTTTAAATATTTTGTCTTAAACCAGTGTTTCTGAACCTACCAGTATTTGCGACCCAGTTTGCAATCATAATTTTCATCGCCGGCATTATCTCTGGAGTGTTTTCAAAATGGGATGGTAGGTATAAATGTGTTAAACTGAGTATTTACTTTCTTCAGTCGAGAACAGTAACCTATTATATGCCAAAACACTATTATTTCACTTTTTCAAAAAAAATTACATCAGTACGATAACACGAATGAAATATGAAAGAAACGCTATTTCTAAAATGTTTTATTAAACTGATTAATTAAATTTTAATTAGAATGAATTATTTTTCTAATCAGAAAAATTATTATTATTCGATTTGTACCTTTTATAGCAGGCAGCGCAATATTCAGATGCAACAATCAAAGCTAAAAATTTCAGCGTTTAGTCGAAAATAAAAAGAAAACAAGTTTACCTAAAAAAAGGGGCAATGACAGATAATGGGAAGTTTTTTTCCTGCAAAAATTCTCCCAAGTAAGGCGAAAATTATTTGTTTTCTAACTTCTAAAATATCGAAAAATACTCCTGTTGATATGTAAACATCCTCTTAAAGTGTATTCCATCTTTTATTTAAGAAATTCACTTTTGTCATATCCCATTCAGTTGTTCTGACGTATATAAATATAATTTCAGGGAAACTAAATCTTATTTGAGATGCGCAAAAGAGTATCGGGATGAGTGTGGAAAGGATGGCAGAATATTATTTCGATCACCAGGTCTGTTTGACGACACTTATAATACCGTTTCTGATGTTTGTGAAGAAGGCACCTTGCTGAACTCAGGTAAAAATATTATTGACTTTCCGCAATTTTTAATAAATTTGTTAAATGGAGCTTAAATTTCCTTTTCTTACACACAAGCCAGATTGAAACACGGAATCCTATTTGAAGCGGTTTAATTCATTGTTCTTCATAACCCGGGAGAACGAGAGCTACAAAGAGTAACACGAAGACGCGCTGGGGGTGTGGGACACCCCAATTCTAAATTTCGCTATTTTAGCAAAACTGGCAACATTTTTATGCTATATCTGCTCCAAATGATTCGTGCAAACGATTCTCTTTATACATGAACAAACTTTTTGACGAAAAATTTAGCAACTAATACGTTATATCATTCAACGCATTGCAAACATGTCAGAAAAGTACATTTCTTACACACGTTTTCAACATTTTTTATAGTAAAGAATCATCAATAATTTAATCATTATACAATTTGGATGGAAAAATACTGTTTCTAATTTTCTTAGGTACAGAGGAAACCATATTTTTAGTAATCCAAATAAGAATTCTGATGGGATTTAACTTTAGATCCAATACATTTAGGGTGTAATACGCTTTTATTTTTCAGAATAGTTTCTAAAATTTTAAGCTTCTCCTCCAATAGTTTTTTTGAAAGTGGATAAGACATGTACTAGCTGAATACAGTTACATTACGTACAGAACGATAAAAATTTTGCATCAATCTCTTGAGGTTTTCACTTACACTATTATCCAGTTTCAAAGTCTTGTATCCGCAAAAATTTCCATTTAAAAAATATTGAATATTCTCGAATCCACATATTTCCGCAATAAAACTTAAATAGTGAGAAAAAATTATTTTTCTGTCCCTAATACGATTACTCATTTTAACAAAGAAACCTGACGCAAGAGGTGTTCGACACCCCATAAGATCAATTCTGATAAAAAAAAATAAGGTATTTTTTCTTGAGACACATTCCGTCTGTTTAATGTGACCTTAAAGGCATATAGCATGGATTTGACTCATTTCAACTAAAGGGAAGTGGGTATTTTTCACATTTTACGGGGCGTGGGGTGTCTGACACCCCCTTGCGCGTCCTCGCGTGTTAATTGTACTCGATTTTTAAGTATACGTTTCCATCATGTAATATAACGAGAAAGGAGGCAATGAATTGAAAAATCGGAAAAGAGGAGGCTATTGACAAATTAAAAGGCAATGGTTAGATAGCAACTCAAGATTTCTTCTGAAACCAGTTATTCTGACAAAGAACCTTGCGCTCACAAACAGATCATCAGCTGTATATAAAACTTGTTTCTATATGCCTTATCTAACCTTAAGGTTTGTTAATGACATTTTAGAAACCCCTGTATACTCGTCACACACGTGGTAATTAAGAAGGATAACGAAAGAAATTTCTAAGAGTAGATAAAACTAAGTTATTTATTTTCTCTCGTGGCAAATTTGTACTAGGCCGTAAAAAAAAATTCGTCTAGTCGGGAAAAAAACTTCTTGTAAGGATTTTATAAGGGAGGGTTGAAAATATTTAAATTTTGAATGGAATTACAGCAGATATTTGATATTCTATTTAGTTCCGAGATTTTCCATTTTAAGTTTCTAAGCGGAATGGAGAATTGATGTTAAAGGTAAGCAGTAAATCCTACTCCAGAAATGTAGTGTTTGTAATGTATTTTTATGACTATGCGATATGTAAAGTATTTTTTCCTCATAAATGGCTTCGTTACATGATTATTTTAACAATGAGATGATAGTTTCCTTTTTTAAAATCAAAAAATGGCTCGGAATTTTGAAAACATCAAATTTTAAAGAAAAGAAAATGGTGATTCAATAAAGGGGTCAAATTTTAAATACTTTCTGAAATTCAGTGATTGTCAATTAATTAACTTCTTCCGTACTTTTCTTTTGTCTTTGAAGCAATTCTTGAACATGATTTTTTAGAATGCTATAATTAACAACTAATTATATTAAACATTAACAATAGTGCTGATAATGATTAAAATGAATTAATAGTAAATTTATTTTCAGAATTTTTTTTATCGCTCCTAGTGCAAACATCAAGAACTTTACCGATAGTTTCAGAAACATCAAATAACGCAGGGAAGCCTCGGATTTCAGTTGAACGTAAAAGAGAGTTCAAAAATCTTAAATATAAAACTTTTCTCCAATTCCATTAAATCTTTTGTGATAATTCTTTTTACTTTATTTTTCAGAACACTTTAATTTAGAAGATCTTAAACGCGAATAATCGTGTTTTTCATACAGATCTGGTGTTAATGATTAAAATTCTTAGTAATTCTATTTTCTGAAAACATTTTTGTTTTATAGTTGCTACTGAAAACCTGAAATGCTTCAACGAAACTTTCGGCAAGACCAAGTGCAGGCAAGGAGCAGCAGAGTTTGTTGAACCTCTCGAGAGACGAATCAGAGAAAACGAAGAGTTAGAATATACGTTTAGCTTTCTCTGTTTGTAAGTGCAGATTAATCTATAACATTACCTGCTTATTTTTACCTACATCATTTTAGACGAAAAATGTCTGATACCCCGGTTTCAGTATTGGAGGCGATAAATATGCAATAGACGATGTTTTATTCTAAACAGCAAACAAAGTTTAATATCTTTAAAATTATTGCTCATATCCATATTAACTACACGCAATTAAAAATAAATTTTAAACATTGTTTTTAAATCACACTTTAATTAGTGCACAAAAAAGAATGTTTTCAGTTTCATTCACAACCAGATGGCGCCACCATTTTGGAACTAGTATTTAATTATATCATTAGATTGATTGACAAATAAATTCTCAATACATTAAAATAGCTCATTTCCATAGAAAATGCACAAGTATACATAATTTTAGAACTCTAGCACATCAGATGGCGAGTGAAAATTCCATTACAAAATTTCTTCTCTAAAAACATGGAATTAAAAAATTTAAGTAAAAGTATTTAAATTACAAGGATTAAGGTCTTTCCTGTGATGCTTAAATGCATATTCTAACATCCCATCGCAAAACGGTCGCCGAGTTTGAGTGGTGAACTGTCAGTTCGTTTTGCGATAAAATAAGAATAGGTTGGGAACTCGTTTTAGTAGAATGTTATGAGAGATGCCGTTCGACTAACATTACAATTATTGCCTCTAGTAGTACCAGTTACAGGGAAATAATAGAAATGTTTGCAATCAGCAAATTTTCATTAAAATTACAGAATTTATAAACGATATTTTTAAATAATATCGTAAAAAACCTATTGTGAATGGTAAAAAATTTAAGACGGAAACCAGCGAGGTTGATCTCCTCTGCATTTTCTGATATACTTCCACATTCAGAGACACTCTGCTGAATTCTCCTTATAAGAGACTGCATCCAAGAGACATATCACAGAGGAAGCGTCAAAGCTAGTAAGTGAATCTCGAGCAGGAATGATGTAACAAGCGTTGTTTAAGGTGTGCCCAAATGAAAAGGAGACTACAGTTATATGTAAAGAAATTTTAATAACAATATTCTAATTACACTTCATGTGGAACAGCACAACAATAAATAATCGCCACTGACATTGATACACTGATCCCAGCGCGTAGCAAGGGAGTAGATGGCTTCAGTGTAGAAACCGATGGGTCTGGCAAGGATCCATTTTCGCCGTCTTCTGATTCTCTGACAGATGCATCCGCTGTGCACAAACATCGCCATAACCAAGCTTCTTGTGGATTATGTGACGCACAGTTCCTTTGCTTATCGACAGTTCAACCGTGATCAGACGATTCTGTCGTATGAGCTCATCCACAGCGGAAATCGTCGCACTGTTGGTCACAACGTGAGCCTGCCCAGGGCGTCGCAAATCCTTGATGTTAACGCGTCCCGCCTTATAATGCTGACAACACCGGAATATGGTGCACCGTGCAAGAAACTGCTCTCCGTACATCTCTTTCATCCTGAGATAAATTTGTGAAGCATATTCCCCTTCTGCGCGAAGAAATTGGATAAATGCTCTTTGTGTTGATCTGGAGGAATCCATCATGCAACGAACTGCGGAAATAACTCTCCAGAAATGAGGATATTGATGCGAAGCCGTTAACTACGCAGGTGCAACTGTGAATACCACCACGCCATCTATCGGCTATCACATAAGCTCACTGGGATTTGACACAACGCCGATGCAGCTAACGTCCTCTTTTCATTTGGGCTCACCTTATACAATGAAATCTGTTAGTTTATTTTAGTCTTAGTTCTTTTTAGCAATATTTGATGGCCTTAGTGTCATTTACAGTTATTTGGTTTATTTATTTTGACTTGTTCCGTTTCTAATTTATGGGGACTACTAGTGGTGATAAATACTTCTAAGCCATTTCTGTATTTTATAATAATAATTCCATTAATTGAAACTGTCCAATTTAGGCAACTGTTTGTGGCTATTCTGAGCAAGTTTTGGACAACAGTATATAAACTCCCCTAACCATACCTTTTACTATTTTAATAAAATTATAATTAGTAAATCTGCTATTTATTTTTTCAAGAAAGTCGTACAGTCGTCAACAAAGAAATGGGACACCTCTATAACTCTGGTATTTATTATCAGGCCTTCACAAGATTAGTGTTGATGTTAATGGCTCAAGGGGACAGGTTTATTCAGATCAGGTATTATTCGTGCTTTAATAAAAATTAATAAACATTAAGATAAAATAAATAAATTGGAAGAGAACGCGAATGGCGTCCTTTTTCAAAGTGCCACTCGCCATCGGAGTTCTAATATGGATAAATTTTCTGTCAAGGGAATTACTAAATAGTCAAGTAATATTCCCTCTGTGGCCTGAATTTATCCAATAATTGAAATAAAAGAAAAACTTTCTTAAATAAGAAAAGCAATCTCTTTTCTCTTATTTAATTTCTCATTTAAGAAATGTTTTTTTCATTTATTTCAATTATTGGATAAATTCAGGCCACAGAGGGAACATTACTTGACTATTTAGTCATTCCCTTGACAGAAATTTATCCATATTAGAACTCCGATTGCGAGTGGCGCTTTGAAAAGTTTACCATTCGAGTTCTCTTCATTTTTTCCATTTTATTTATTTTATCACAATGTTTTTTAATTTTTATGAAAGCATGTATTTCGTTGTTTGATTGTATCTTAAATATTAATTGCTTTCAGACAATATTGTCAATGCAATAACTGGATGCTACTGCGTTGCGCGCAAAAGGTATATTGTTATCACTATTGTTTACTTCTTCTGTTTTTTCTGTATTTTCTTTTTCGTAATTAAATATCTTGACTAGGGTGACCCTTATTATAATCGAGAAAAATTTACTTAACATTTTTTAAGCGTACACCCCCTAATTTTTTTCCTTTTACCATAATATGAAAGTATTCCAAATATTTCTTCAATATATAATGATTAACCAGTGCCGCATCGAGCTTGATTATATGATTATATAAAAATTTAGGAGTAAAAACGAAAAATTAAATATTTTTTTTGTACATGTATTATTCATATTAAAAATGTCTTGATTTCGTTAAGAATTTTAATAATACACTTTTAATACAGTTAACAATACAAGTTTAATACTTTGACACTTTTTAATGATGTATTTAGTCAAATTTTCATTTCAGAGTAGCCTTCTTGCAGTCCAGATACTGCTTCCTGTGGTCTTCGGCACACTGAAGAAGAAATTGCTTCTGCTCTTCATCAGCAGTTGAAAATCCATTAAAATCTTGCATCAATTTCAAACCTCTTTCGGCTGTATCATTAACAACTCTGAGATTTTGGAATATTTTTTGTGACTTTAAATAAGAATCGTCCCTATCCCAAAGATCCGGACTGATATTCAGAAAGTTAATGTCGGTATTCAATTTATTTAACAAATTTAAACTTTTCTGAGAAATGAAGTCTTTTATTGCTTTTTCTGAAAAAAAATAAAACCAATAAATAATTGTACGATATCATATCTAAATTCTGGACAACTTCATGTGTAAATATAAATTAGAAAATCTTGTTAAAAATTTGATAAATGAAAAAAATTCACTATCACTATAAAATCAAAGAATAATGTGAAATAAAAATTATTCTTAGCAAATAAAATATATAGAGTTAAAATTAAAATCTTACCTAGAAGAAAGGGAACTTCATTAGGCTGAACAATACATTTTCTTTCAGTATGAAGATTTTCCCGTTTCAAATTCTCTATGATGCGCTTTTTCGATGCAATATTAACATTTTTATCAAAAATCGCTAAAATGCTTGACTCTTCGTTTAAGTACCACAGATGATTACAAAACTTCTTCTAAGCAATTGACGAAATGCCCGGATTTATGTTTTCATATTTCTTTAACTTTTTTAAAAAACATTAAATCATTAAGCGGAGCACTAATTGAGGATGAACTCTCTAACCATTATTTAGCATACACTGTCACAAGAAACAAACAAATGTTCTTCAGACCATTCACTTCAGACATTTTTAAAGACAATTGCTGTCTGAATAAAAATATTTTAAAGGAGTAAATGGCCTTTGCCATCCATCGAACATGATGTAAAGCCCCTGGTGGTCTGATTTTGATAGTCGCGAATCTGAGTTCCTTCCAATAAAGACTATGCATAATTCAACGAGCTCCCGCGCGCGATAATCGTTCTTCATTATTTTATTTTTAGCGCATTAGGAAGATAATTCAAATTACTCAGTATTTAGCTCTCACTACATATTGCGCTCAAGTATTTATATCCGTCCATATAATTTTATTTTTCCAAATTATTCCATTTTTCTCTGATTTTTTTTAAAGAAAGCAACATCTGGACTAGAAGTCCAGGTGTGCGGGTAGGGTATGTTTCTCAAGTTTTTCGCAATCTTCTCCTAGGGAATAACATACAGGACTTGCTTTCCGGCAACCGCAATAATTCTTGTCCCCTTTCATGCAGCTTCCAGATATCATTTTAACGAGGTATTCAGGAACTGTATCCCTTTCTACTTTGCGGCGAACGGGCCCAATTGGGTAGTTACCCACCCTTCTCTAGAGGAATTTGAAAAAAGATAAAAAATGTCTATAATAGAATTTGAGGGAAAAAAAGATATCTTTAAATAATTTTTTAAAATGGCAAAAGGATTGAAAGTTAGGCTTTCCAGGTATAGACAGAGTATGAAGCATATGGAATCACTCATTAGGAAAATTTCAGAACTTTACAAATTGCATTCTTATTCAAGAGCACTTTTATTATAGTTTTGATTTGAGTGTCACATTGATCATCTATGGTAGTTAACTGATCATAACAGGAAATAAAAGTTAGGTATGATTGAGGTGATGAATAACCAATGATATACCTAACGAAATTTAGTTTCTCTAGTACTTACTATTATGGAGCGTCAAAGAATTGGGCATTATTTATTGACCTTGCCATAAATAAACATTGTAGCTATGGAAATGCTTTTTTAAAGATTTTCATTTTCAACTTACATAGAACTATTTTAATTATTAAATCATTTCTTTCTAGGAGAGAAACCCACACTACTGACTGCGTTTTACGTGCTCTATCTGACAATTGCGGAAAACTTGTGGAAGAGGCGTCGCTTGAATTTGTTCGCCGCTCCAAAAGTCTTGAATATGCCTGCTCAGTGAGAGGAGCACAATCAGTCCTGGATGAACTAGAAAATTTTGATTTGAGTGAAGATAAGAAAATATCCATGGGTCTGCTTTTAACGAATGTCGTGGAAGAAAACAGCGACTAACTGCTTCCCCAGCGGTTTCAAAACTAACACTTTTAAAATATTAATAAACGCAAGAAAAAATATGCAGAGATTTTTTACTTGTATATAACTTATTGAGAATAAATATAGTTTATTTATATTAATGTCCCGTTTTGAAGCAACACGAGGGCTATTTTTGGACGGAGCTCCCAATTTTGAACCTCTGTCAGATAAAGAAAAGTCCCATGTCCACTCAACGGGTACGGGTGCTGTAATGGCATCAGGCACGGGGACATGGTTTGGCGTTCTGTCAGATAAAGAGGACGGCACCTGAGCTGGCACCCTCTCTCCAAACTTCCGCACCACACCAGAAAGAGAATGTTTGGTCACTACGTATGAGTTAATGCGCAACATTGAGAATCAATATAGAAAACGAATTCAAAATTTAATTTAAAGAAACTTGACTAAAAATTTACCAATAAATATTTAGATGGACTGCAAATTTGGATTTGAATGAAGATAAGGAAGAAGACATGGCTCGATTTGTGGAGAAATCTGTCGAACAAAATAGTGACATAAATCCTCTCCAGCAGTTTGAAATTGAAATGAATGTAACTATTGCCAAATGTTTATAATCGTATGAAGAAAATGTTCAAAGAAGTTTTATATAGTTTAACCCTCTGAAGCTCTCTTTTATATAGTTTAACCCTCCTTTCCTAAGGCCATTGAAATAAAGTGTCCTCATAATACAGGAACGTCCGAGCCCCTCTATCAAAGATAAGGGAAATTCACTTTCCCCCTCAAGAACCACAATGACAGCTGGCATTGTCCGAATTGTGAGAAAACTCCCCTCTTCCCCAAACACATCTGGGCGAGTCACTCTAACGAAGAAAGCACGCACCGCGGGTGTAAAATCAATCACATTTAACGAAAGGAGGTGGAAATTTCAGAGTGACATTCCGGATGTTTCGGACGGCTATCGTCTTTTGCTTGAAGGTACGTATGGGTCGGTCCCGTATCGATAGAGTTTAACAGAGAATCAATATATGAAAAGAATTCAACTTTCATTTTAAAGACAGTTAGGTAAAAAGTAAAAGATAAACTTTTTTTATTTTCATGAAAACAACGTAGATATTATTTCAGAGGTTTATAATGATAATTTATTAATGTAAATACTTTCATGAGTTTTTATCATTCTGCACATATTTTAGTGAAACTTATAAAAGGAAGTTTAACGATGAATTAAACTATTGTTCGTTCCTCTCTCTTCCTATCCCTACTAGCACAAGGAATTGTACAATATCTTCACGATGTTGTTCGATATTTATAATGAATGCCGCACAATATCTTGAAGATATCGTAATAATATTGTCGAACATCTTTTGTTAATAAGGAAGGGACTGCGGCGTGGCGCCTTTTATAATATCCTTTTAAAAATAACGCTTTTAAAAAGCTAATGCGTGTGTTAATGTTACTTTACTATCGTTTTGCCCATGAAGGTGCTTTTGACATTATTGATAGTAATGAAGTTTATATTTTGTTAAAGATACAGTGCGTTTCTCTCTGCCAATATTAAATAGACGTTTTAAAGTTATTGCTGGCATACTTCCAAAATAAGACCTACCTCCATCCCAAACAACTATGAACTTTATATTCAATTCATCTAATTCAATGACATCTAATTCAGACCCGCACGATTTCAGCACATATTTACCTGGACAGCAGGTGAATAAAATATCGAACAGGGATGACGAATACAAAAAAGTATATTAGTTTATAGTATATAGTTCCTTGTTTATATAAGTATATAGTTCCCACAACCAAAAGTCACAGGGAATGAGAAACGAAGAATGAGCCAACCAACTGCATGGGAATGCAAGACTAATTATTACCCCTTCGCCTGTAAAGTGTTGCTATACGACTTACTGAGCACTTAATCCGCTATGAAGAAGAAAGCAAATTGCCGGCACCTACGTTGTTGCAGTGCAAGGATAAAAATTATATAGGGCTTAAATAGGGGAAAGTGGGGTAAAACCTTGTACCTAAGACTTGAAGGCCTGTTGATTCTAAACTATTCGGCAAAGATCTTGTCAAATTTTATCACAATATGTATTGCTTATCGGAGTACAACATATCTTTCAAGAAAAGTCATAGTTTTGCTACTTTTTTAACTTATGATATTTTTTGTAAAAAAAAGGCATACCACCTGGTTTTACCCCACTGGTAAAACAGGGTACAAATATTAACTCTATGGAACATTAGGAAAACTCGATTTTCAGTGGAAAAGTAGCAGATATTTTTATTTTGTATGACCATTTAAGAATATTAGTTACAAAATTCGGGAGGAAAACAGTTGTTTTCTCCCTCCACGCCATTGCAGCTTTCGTGGGCACAGCTAAGACAGTTTTTACATTGGATTAAGACTACTTCTTTATTTAAATTAGAAAATACATAATTAAAAAATAAACAATCGACGTCTGATGTGTTTTTATCGTTTCATCGGAGGAATCATCAATACTGATTGTCACGGTCTTACGCCACTTGGAGTTCCCGGTTTAACCCCGAGGGCAGAGGTTATAAAAAACGAAATAGAACCCCGCAAATATTGGACTAAATCTTTATTGTTTGATAGGGTATAAATCCTTAGTAAACGTATAATAAGCTGTTCTAAATATATTTTTTATAACTGTAATTTTATTAAATAAGGATGGTTTAAAATCAAACGAATTTTTGAAAGCTGACGTCTTAAAACAAATAAACCTTCACAGATGCAGTGAATTCAATAGTAACATCACGCCACTATAACTTATCCTTTTTCTCAACTACTAAAAGCCGGCTAGACTACCGGCTTAGAC
>BGPR01024232.1:0-23437 GCA_013235015.1 Araneus ventricosus | reverse complement strand
CTTGACTTTAGTAAATTCGACCCTAAAATATGCACAATGAGTATTCTTCACCCCCTCACCCTTTCTTTCTTCCCTATTCTTACAAAACTCCTTGTGTTTGGAATTTGAGGCGCAGAAATCTGTTTGGGGGCTTGGTCGTTGGTCACTGGCAGAGGCTAAAACTTTACTTGTCTATTCAGTTTAGTGCGACGGGTAGAGCGATTAAATGATATCGAAAGGAAGGAATTGAATTTGAAAGAAAAAAATTGACGTTTGAAAGTTATTGAAAGGAAAAAGCTGAGCGTTCGTAGACTTGCCAGAACATTTCCCCCCGTTATTAGTAGCAGATAGTGAACTACAGAAGGATAAAGAAGGAATTCGAAAATTGTGGGTCCTGAATTCAGACGAAAATTTGAAGTTTCGTAAGATGAAACAAGCAGGAAATTGACAAGTGGTGATGAAATGGTTCCGTTCTGCTCGTACCAAAAGAACATTCCTGTAAATGGTGTTTGCTCCGAAAAAGCCAGAGAAGTCAGGTGAAAGTTTGGGATCAAGAAAGTTTTAAGGCCCTCAGATGGATGGCTGGAAAAATTCCCGGCACACGTCACAACATATCTTTTAAACAGATTTGTGGCGAAGAAAAATCTGTAAATCAAATGAAGTAACAGATTGGTTTTGAGCTTAAATTTTTGCTTAAAGGATATGATGACAGAGACATTTTGTACCATTGACTGACTTCTTTTACCGCGATCTTCGGAATTATGTTTAGAGGTGAAAAATGTAGTGGCGGAAAATTTCAAAGAGCAGCCCACTCTTTGCTGTGTTTACCAACATGCTGGAAGACTGAAATTCAGGTTGTTGTGGAAAAGCTAAAGAAGCCTAGATGTTTCAAGAACATTGATGTACGAAAGCAATGTTTCGTGGAAGTCAGAGAAAATAAGAAGCGTGGATAACCACTGAAATTAATGAGCGATTGGTTGGTGAGTTAGACAAAAAAAATGAAAAAACAAAAGAAAATCATTCTGTTCATGGGGCAATGCTTCTTCCCATCCTCATGATTTAAGCTCAAAAATATGAATTTGGATTTTCTTGCCTTCTAACACTACTTCGATGCTAGACGCAGTCAGGGGAATTGTCAAGCTTTAAAATAGGGAACATAAAGCTACTTCTAGAGACATGTGCTTTCTGAATTCCTCTCCTGAAAATCCAGCGAAGAGTTGGCAAATCGATATCATTTTGGATGCAATTTCCTGGACCGATCAATGTGCTAAGGAAGGTGGAACCTGGGTGAGTTCTAAAAAATATTTTAAAAAGGCAGGATATTTGAGGTACAAGCAGTGGCAACTGACAGTACTACTGAAAAAGTGAAGAAGAGACTTGCAGATCTAGTAATAATTTATTCAAATGTCAGCGTTGGAAAAGTATGTCAAGACCGACGACGGTTATCCATTGAGGACGAAAACCTGCATGTTTCCAATTTCATTCATTGAGAAACAACTGAAGCACTGGCCTTTCTGAGGATGATGATGAGGAATCGCCAATAGAAGACTGCAAAATCAAGGTATTCGGAAGCACTGAAATGGCGAAAAAATTAAAACAGTTCTTTCTGAACAATGAAGATTCCGAGGACAGCAAGCTAAATCTATGAAGGTCACCTTGAAAAAACAGGATTGCTGTGTAAAAAAAGAAAATCAAACTTTGACAACAGATTTTTCCAAGTAGTAATTAAAATACTATGCATTGTATTTGGGACCAATTTAAATACAAGATAAAAGGATTAGCACACAATTAACAGGTAAAGTAGTAAATGGTTATTCTTTCTTACCTAATTAATTTTTTTTTTCTTTTATTCTGAAATTGCAGCCGTAATTTTCAATCAAATATTAAACAAGTGCAAAAGCTTTTTTTATGAAAGGTTGTCTCCCCAATAGCGGACACCTCCTAATAACGGACAAAACTTTTTGAATTCGTGACTGTCCCTTTTCTGGAGGTACCACTGTATATGCAATTCTCTCAGGTAAAATTGAACAATGGTGTGATACATGGAAACTCAAAATCCAAAACTGAAAAAATGCACGAAAATTACATTAATTTCTCAAATTTTAAACAAACGCCGTCTTCCCATTTAAGTTATACGAACAAGAATATTCAGCAGACTTCTAATATCAAAATTCTAGGCCTATTTTTCTGCCAATCTTAGTTTCAAGCAACATTTCTTACATCTAAAGGTTTTACTCAAACATTAACGCCTCAAGAGAAATACACTTTGCAATTCTTGGAGAGCAGGAACTACTCACTTGGCTTCACAAATATTTAACGCAACTATCCGTAGCAATTAAATTATGGATGACATGTATTCATTACGTCTAGCAAAGCGATTCTTACTATTGAAATATCCTTGCCGCACTGCTTTTGCGTTTTCCACCGAATTTCAAGTGGACACCATCCGATCCTTTTTTTTGAAGGAAGCTAGTCAAATTTCCTTATCGTTACGTATACGAATGTTAGTAAACGCTTCTTCTTAAAAAATTTATCTTCGGGCGAGATTTCTCCTCTGTTTCATACAATACGTCCTTTAACGTCAGTTAAGATTGAAAAAACCATTTTCCTCTCTCAAACCGACTTTCGGAGCAAATTAGTAAGCTGAGATCGACATAAATTTTTAATTCTTTCTCATCCCCCCCTCTTCAAAAACAAGAAAAAATTAGTTTTTTATTTTGGATACTCTACCTTCTCAAACAAAGATCTACTCAAATTCTGTCGTACAAACTCTTTTCGAATATAAGAAATTTATACTGAAACACAAAATTATAATCACGCAACAGATGCTTCGTCTAACGAAAATGCTCTATAGCGTCAAAAATTTTTTTACACAACTAGATGACTAATTTGGTTCAGGTTTCCATTATAATAGCATTTTCATAGTGAAGACCTGCAATACTTATCCATATCAAAATAATCTCATCAGCGATAATCCAACATTACGTTTTTACTAAGTGAGCCTCTCAGTATTTAAAAAGCACTACAGTGTTCGAATATTCATTCCAAAAGAGTATAATCAAATTCCTCGGCCATAAAATTTATAAAATTATTCAAAATTCAATCCAACGAGTTTGTTTGGAGCCTTGGACATGCAGGCATTGCCGAAAACAGATACTGACGGACTCCTTGACCCGTAAAGCACCCAAGCTCTAGTCTCTCAATGGATATCGCATGAAGATTCATACTTTTGTGAAATATTCAAGGAAAAGCCAAAATAAATGGACAAATTCAAAATACCACGAATTTTATTTTTTAAACGAAACCGATATCAACAAATCTTTCCTTCCAGTCACAAGTGTGTCCTTATTTCTCGATTCCATACTAAAAAAACCAAAATATTTTACAATTATTAATCATAAATATCTTTCAGTATCGAGGAGTTTCCGTCTTTTCAACTGCTGATGTGAAATGATTTAAACTAGAAGTAACTGTAAAACTTTTGTAATAACAATTGGGGATGGAACTTGTCTGAATTACTGTAATAAAATCACTTGAGTAAACGGGTTTCAAGCTGCCAATTTCTTCGCAACAGAACGAATAGTTTTCAAAGCTTTACTACGACAGCTCGTTCGTCAGTGTTTTCGTTTCCGTTTTGTAGTGATTTGATAAAGACGTTTATTCCTCTCAAAGTTTCCTTTCATTACAGAATATAGAAAACATTTAACAAATGTTTCCCCAATTTCTTCCCACTTTCCCAGCACACATCTTACTATTGTGCTGCATCTTCACTATTGTGTCTTTTCTGCTTCAATTCAGTAGTACTCTCTCTCTACTCTTATAATTTTATTTTCGAACTATAAATGAGAGTGCAGCCGGTTTTTTTGTCGAACAAACAAGCAGTACAAACTTTCCAAAGCCGGATTAAGATCTACTGTGGGGCCCTTAGGCAGTGGAAGTTTCGGGGGGGGGGGCCTTTTCACCTTCCAAACTTCCCAAAGTAGACAATAATTATTGATTTTAATTTAATCTTTATTTTAGTAAAATATAAGTCGCAAGGTCACCTTCCAGAGGGCTGGTTTCAATATTTCGCGTAAAATATTTATAGTAATTTTAAATAAAATATTTTTTAAAAATGTTACTCTTTTAACAGTACAAATACTCAAATATAGAGTTTGTAGAGCTGTTGACTTGCAGTCGTTTCTCCAATTCAAAAAGAAAATCGACAATTGCCAGTCTAAGCAAATTTAAGAAAAATCTAAACATAATTCTCTAAAACTTAAAAAAAATAACGTTTTAATTCGAATATGTTCAAGTATATGGTCTTTCTAAATCAAATGAAAGCACAAATTTAGATTACCCTGAAACCGACAAATATACCTCGAGGCCCCACAGAGTTGCTGGGGCCATATCAGTGCTTACTTTACACTATTTGTTAATCCGGCCCTGACAAGTGGTCGCTTTATCAAGTACTGTCTACTTCATGAGCAGGAAAAATATCCAAATTAGCATTATAATTCATCGGAGATTCTTCGCTCAATTCACTGAATCTGTTGAATAAAGGAATAACTACAAAGTTTGGCATGCAGACTCATCCTACTCTTGCTTTATTGTTTGGTATCCGGAGTTCATTGCCCCCCATTTCGAGAGAAATTTATCATAGAAGGACGCATGACGTCACTCATTACGCCCTGTCATCTGCACAGTTAGGCTTTGAAAATTAACAATTGTAACCGCACTGTTCTCTGAACTCGCACCTAGTGGCGCTGGAGAAACGGACAGTCCATGTTCTGGAGTCGACGTTAAACATGGTCTTTCAGTCCCGATGTTCAGCATATTTTATATGTCCTGAAGTGTTTTGTCCTTAATTGTTTGTCCCTGTATGTTGTCCTTTGGTGTTTTGATTAAAAGTGTTTAGTGGATCACGGACCCTTTTCTTTGAATGTCTACTGTTATCCTAACGGGAATTAAATTATGGCGCCCAAACGTTCAAATGGCGGCTAACTCAGTGGCCCGAGCTGGTTATCAGTTAAGAACACCAATGTTCACAATGGCACGTAAGTTTATTATGGTTTGATTTGACTTGATATTACCTTGTCATGACCAAATGTGACGCGTCAAGCAGGAAGCGAACTTGTGGCAGGATTCGCCGTAGTAATAGCGCCACCCTCGCTTGCAAAACACGTTTGCCACAAGTTCTGCCGTGACAAATAGCGCCCTCCCTTGCAATGCAAACTTGCTGGCAAATTTTAAAACAAAGCTTGTTACAAAGATAGCACGAGAGATCATAAATTATCTGTCTCTGTTTAAAAGAACATCGATTTTTAATAGCATCTCCTAGACCGTCCCCTTCTTTTTTATTAATTCAATGAAATCAATGATAAGACTGTAAAATAACCTTTTTTTTATAAAAAAATTTTGAAACATTTTCCATCTTTTTTTACTAAATATAGCACTCGCACTTTAAAGGAAACTATATCGCAGCACCGCAGATATTTGAAATTTTAACGTTTATAAACAAAATTAAATGAAAAACAATCACTGTTTGTTAGAAAAAATAAACTTATACATTTGTCCCATTTTAAAATAATTACTTTTGAACTCTAATTTATAATTTATTCTACTAGCAAAACGTAATTTATTAAGCTAAAATCGCTCTCTCTTTGACTAAATCATATTCTCAACAAAATTTAAAAAAAATAATGAAATCAAAACAGTTTTAAAATAAATCATATGCAGATCGAATCGAACGTCTGTTAGCGAAATATCTTTCCTCTCAGGTTTAACTGGCCGAGTAGTTGCGTCCTTCGGAACCGGTAGGCGAGTTCTAATCGGGTTGTGTTCGTGCTCTGTTTTTTTGCTATGTTGCAATCGGTTGGCTTTGCAGCTTGCTGCCAGTTCGTCCCATGGTAGCTTCAAGCTTGGGTAACTTGTTCATTTGTTGTAGCTGCACTCTTGTCTGTCAAACTTGTTTTTCAGCACCCGCACTCTTGTCATCAAATAATTTTGTTTAAACTTGCAAATAAATTGCTATCTGGGTTTGGAGCTCAAAGCAGGGGCTCGTTTTTCTCTTTCAGTTTATTGCAGAGTTATTTTCCACCCTGAAATCCAAGTTTGTTTTAGCAATCTTCACTTGAAAGAATAAATGGAGGGTAACTAATTGAAGATTCTTTTTTTATTTTACTAAGAATACCCAATTCAAATAAACACGTCAAATCTGACGAAAAGACTAATAAAAATGTCTTAAATGAGACTAGTGAGTCATTACAAATATTTTTTATTCATAAGTATTTAAATGTATACTTTAATCTTGAGTAACAGAGTATATTGTGTTTTATTATATCTCATAAATTTTCATAAGACAGAAGAACACCATTCATTTCAGTGCGTATTTGGAAATAACAATTTGAAGAGCATATAAATATATTTTCAGTGTTATTATTTGCTTGAAGGAATTATAAGTTATAATTCTTTACTGGTAATAAATTTGAATGTTATACTTTAATAATGGATATTATTACAAAAGAAAATAAAATTCTTTTACTATTGAGGATTTTTAATCACTTAAATCATTTTTTTTTGTGTACTTAAGTGCTAAAACGAAAATGTTGAGACGAGAAAAAAATTGATATAGTAGATATTCTGAAGCGGAAATGTAGATGTTTCGTATTTTGCTTTTTTATGCTTACTTTTTTTACCGGAACGGAATCTTTATTTTTTGTAAGAATAAAACCATTGTTGAAAATGTTTCATTAAAATATAAAGAGTTTCTTTCAACTTTGAAAATTTGTTTTTATCAGTACTATTAAATTAATTGAATTTACTTGTTTTTATATATTTCAAGGTATTGAGTATTTTAAAGAGAATTTATAATAAGAGTTTGTTTGTGTAAAAGATTTATAAATAGGTATGTTCTCATACAGAATATAAATAAATAGCTTACATATATTTCAATAAATATTAAAATGAGTTGTAATAAATCATGTGAATGATTATTATTTGAAAAGAAGAATATAATTAGTGAATTATGTATATGAGGTTTAATGCTTCTTTTAATTCTTCACTGTAATTGTGACCTTGTATTTATCAAGTAATTATTCATAGTAGTTGTTGAAATTATTCTCTTAACATGATTGTTTAGTCTCGGTGCGGCACCTTTACAAGTGGGTGGCGAAGAGAAAACCACTAGTCTAGCGAAGAGTTGTTTGATAGCGGACTCAAGCTGGTGCTCCTCTATGACAGGAACCATATTTACCTCTCAGTGAGCTGTGAATTAATTGTCTATATTTGTATCTTCCTACTCAGCGAGATCATGGCCATTAAAATGGTTTATTTCACTGTTTAATAATTATATGATTAATTACTATTTATTACTGTCTCTCTTTTGTTTTTTGTTATGCTTCCTATGTTAAGTTTAAAATAACGATTGAAAATGATCCGTCATTTAATTAAAAAAATATCATAAACATTTTTTGGTCATCAGGCCAGGATTATTCAAAATTCAATTACTGGCAGCTGTTAAACTTTCAAATATTTGAAAAACCAGCATACTGTTGAATTCTTGAGAAAGAAAATCGTCGGTGGCAAAAGGCGCGATAAAATCAAGTGTGATGAAGCTTGTTTCATTTCTGGAAAAGCGCAGAAAAGGCTTCTGTGACGTTCACAAATAAAGATTAAAAAAACTGGATATTTAGAAGAATTAGTTGAACTGCTTGAATTCTTCTGTAAAATTTTAGGTGGTTGCAAGATACAAAATGATTTTGAGCATTTGGATAGCCGGCAGAAGAATTAGGTAAGAATCTTCTATTCTTGAGTCTCGAAAATCTCTTCAATCTAAAAACAAACTGTTGAAAGTATTAAAATAGTAGTTTACCAATTCGACTTCAACTTTCTAGGGCATTTAGTGGAATCTTTAAAACCCAATTACTACACTGGTATCAAATAATGATATTTAGATGACAGCCAGAAACGCTATTTTGTTAAGGGCGTCTGTCTCTCAAGGAGAAGCCAAAACAATTAGAAGAATCAACTGAAAGATACCTTTGAATTACTCTATTTGATGCATTAAAGGAAAGATTTGAGAATCAAAGTATTAATTGTTTAAATATTTCTGTCTATATTTGGTACTTGATGGTAGTAATTAAGAATCAGCTAGGAGCTTCAAATTTCTTTTAATTGTTAATGACAAAAAAAATTTATTCGAGGTCTCAAGTTCAAAATTATGAACAGAAATAATTTATCGAAATTTTTGTTGATTGTGATATCTTCAAAAACTTGACAAAGTCGAAGACAGTTTAATTTCTCTAAAAGTTCAAGGTTTCACAATTTGATTCCCTTATGTCCTTTCTCCATGAAAGGCGGTTCAATTTTGGAAAGTGTTTCTCAGACTTCCAGCGGCGAAGGTGAAACTACTTTCAGCCAAAAGCGCCGCAAAGCAATAGTTTCAAATAATCCAAATCAAACAAAATCTCTCATGATTAAATCGAATAATAAAGGCAATTTTAAAGCATGTATATAACACAATAACTCATCAGCGGCCTTAAATATAAGCTTCAAATAGGCATAGAAAAAGGAAAGAATTTGTGTCAGCACATGTTGTTTGTGAACTTTATCACCATATGCAGGTTCTTGTTCTTCAAATTCAAATGTTTCAAGTTAAGGTTTGCCAGATGGCGTATAATACTTTGCTTCACGAGAAGGAAAAGGCATTAGTAAATTTCTGCAACTTCCACCCGCAAAAAATAATAAATATTCTTCGTCATGAGGGGTATTGACATGAACGTCGGCGATGATTCGTATTGATTCGAAAGGGAAAGTATATTTAACTTGTCTCTTGCAAATCGTCTAGGCTCTGCATAATGCTAACTTCTTTTTTAAAATGCTTTAGGAGAGCAGTTTTGATCGATGTTTGATTGATTCAGAAGTCAAGTGTGTGCAATTACAAGCAGATAAATTCTGATATGTTAGGAATGAAAAAGAGAAAATAAATATTCCTGTTTCGGGGTTAAATGGAACAATCATTGCTCTTAAAGAAAAAATGGAGGTCGAGTTTCAAACTTAGAAAATAAATTTTGTTAGATGTGTTCCGTTTTACTGTAGTTCCATCCTCTAGAATTTAACTCCATCTACACGATTAAATGTAGACATTCTAAATTACCTGAGGCATAAATTTAGCGGATCTAATTTTGGAAACCTAATAAATAGATGCTAATGATTGGTTATTGTTTGAAATGCTAAAACCAAACAAATTTCATTTTGATGAACTCTAGTATAATTCTACGAGAGACAATTTTGGATTTGCATTGGTGGTAAATATGAAATTTTCAAAATTTCATGAACAATTTTGTGGTCTTCTTTGGAATCTGAAGACATAACAAAACAAGTAAAATTTTTGGAATAGTGAATCTGTTGGAGAAAGTTCTCACATTTTAAATAGCGAGGAATTGTGCGAAAAGCACTTCCTTGAAAACTGATGCGAACACCGGAAGGGCAGATATATTGTAGAATTCCTTTAAAAAAATGATAAACAATTGGGCAGATCTCAGGACAAGTGCCGGAAATCGTCGTTTGAATAACTTTATGGGCGTCTTAGTGAGTTACTAAAGTTGAGGAGCTCATCTGCTGTGATTCATGCGGTATAAAGGTTTGGGTCTGCTGATGGAAGTTAAGAGAGAGAAGCTCATGAACCTGAACTCTCTGTCTACTTACCGCATCGCGGGAGTATAATCCTTCAAATCATCTACCCACTAAACTTCGTGTGGTTTCAGCCGCTCCATCAATGGGTTCATTGAATCAAATTCCGAGCGATTGGGGCGAGCCATTCAGCAAGATCTGTTTCCATCATGGTCGTTTTGGAAACGTAATTTGTATTTACTGCTGATGTCACATGATCCTTTGAACAGATTTTTAATCCACCTGATCAGCAATTTGCAGAGAATAAGTCTGGAAAAGGCCCAGATCAACCAGCTAAACTACCAACTGAACACAATTGCTTACGGTACAACTAGTGCACCTTATTTGTAGCCACTAGGACTTTGAATCAATTAGCAGGTGTGAAAGGACACTTTTCCAGATGCGTGTTGTTGTCCAGTTCATTGCTATATGGATGACATTTTAACAGAATAAATTCTTTAGAAAATACTAAGAACTGCAAGCCAACTTGTTCAGTTACTTGGCAGAGAGGAAGTATGACTCTCACAAATGGTGTTCCAACTGTGAAATCTCCTCAATAGCATTCAAAATAGTGGTGATTATCAATTTAATAACACCAAGAGATGAAACCTGTCAAGACTTTAGGTGTTTGTGAAACCAAATAGTGACTGTTTTCATTTAAAGTTACTACTGCAACAACGTTACACACTAAGAGAAGTATCCTTTTAAATTTTACCAAATTTATGACCCTCTTGATCCTATTGGTCCTGTGTCTCAAGGCCAGATTGCTAAATAAAAGCCACCAAGAACTCTGGTTACTAAAGCAGGTTGGGACAGACCTTGCTGAAGACGTCCACTCATTGATGCGCTGGATTGCATTTTGTTTCTGCATTACTTCCGTTCATCAAGCAGCTTGAAATTCCTCGACATTCCCTTACTGACAACACAGTTATCATCATGGTTTTTTGCGGGTCTTCTACTGCAGCATATGGAGCTGCAATTTATGTGCAGTGCCCATCTAGTGAATCAAGTCTACCCACCTGTTATGTAGCAAAAATCACGCGTTATCAGGTAAACCAGTGACAGTTCCCAGGAGCTGGTGCAGCACTGTTATATCACAGCGGCACAGAGAGTGATAAAGGCTTAATCTTACAATTTCAATGTACTACTCTAATTCTACAATTGTATTGGCGGATGAAAAAAACCACCACAAGGTTAAAAAACATTTTGTTTTGCCACCGCGTAACGTAATTCAGAACTATTCAGGATTTTCATTGGAGGCGTATTGCCGTCGGAGGGAGAATCCGGCTGATTTTATTTCTAGAGGGTGGCTCGGATTCTCTTCAATTAAAGAACTTGTGGTGGAACGGCCCTTCATTCTTAGGAATGGGACAGAAATTCTGAGCTCTCTGAGTCAAGATCCGATCACAGACAATGACTTTATCGTAATTGAAACAATCTAGTGTTTAACTTTGCCTAACTTTCTGAATGTGACTCTATGTTTTCGACTTATCTCCATTATAAAACATAATTATATGAAATTAGTCTAATATCCTTAGTTATGTTTTTAGATTTATTTCCAATTGTAAAAGGTTGTGTCAAAGTGGGTCCAATTTCTTCCGAGATGAATATAAGGATGCTTGAGGTTTTGTATGCTGAGATAGGCTCCAAACTAAGATTTCTCAAGTGAAATTCAAACAATCACAAAGGGAAAGCAGCTTTCGTAAAAACTGTCTGAAATCTCTAGACACTTTCCTGAATGTATAACTTGCTTAGAGTCGGGGGTAGGCTCATTAATGCTCCAAAAGTAAGCTATGACAAAAAAAACATAACTAAGGATGTTAATTAATTTCATATAATTATTATAATGGAATAAGTCGGTAATACAGAGTCGTCAGGTTGTAGTAAAGACATTTTTTCAGTTGTTCAGTTCACAGATAAAGTCATTGTCTGCCATGATCAGGATCTGTCAGAGAGCTCTTGATTTCTATCCCATTCCTAAGGAATGAAGGGGCCGGTCCTACAAGTTGCTTTGGTGAAGAGAATCAGGTCACGCAAAATAAAATCGGATTCTCCTCGACGGCACATGCACTCCAATAGAAAATCAGATTGTTCTTGAATTGCCGTTACGCGGTGGCAAGCAAATGTTTTTTTAACTCTTGTGGTGTTTTTTTTTTCCTCAAGCTAATACAGTGTAGAATCGAATAAGAGTAGTACAGCTAGTAAGATTAAGAGCGCTATCCTCTGTATGAAATAAGTTGTGATAGCAACAGTGCTGCACAAAGTTCCAGTCTTAGGAATTGTCACTGGTTGGTGGAGCAACGCGTGATTTGCTTATAACAGGTAGGTAGACTTTGAGTTCACTAGATGGGCACTGCACGCAGAATTGCAGCTCCATATGCTGGTAGAAAACATCTGCAAAACCATGGATGATAACCGTGTTGGCTCAGAGGAAATGTCGAGAACAAGCTGCTCGATGCACGGAAGTAATGAAACAAATGCAATCCATGCACAGTGACGTCTTCAGGCGAGGGTTCGTCCCAACCTCTTTTTTTTAGTAACCAGGGAATCTTTGCATGAAAATCTTGGCCTTAGAGACAACAGGACCAATTAGACCAAGAGGACATAAATTCTAGAAATTTCTGAAAGGATACTTCTCTTATTAGCAAGAGATGCTGTGTGAAATAGTAGCTTTAAATGAAAAGCAGTCATATTTGGTTTCCACAGAAACACCTAAAGTCTTGACAGGTTTGCAGGGTTATTAAATTGATAATCACCACTATTTTGAATGCTTTATTGAGGAAGACTTTCATTGTTTGAACACCATTTGTGGAGAGTCATGCCTCCTCTGCCAAGTAACTGAACAAGCTGGGTTTGCAGTTCTTTAGTATTTTCTAAAGAGAATTTGAGCCTGTTAAAATGTCCTCCATATAACAATCAGACTGAACAATAATGGATGCATCTGGAAAGTGTCACTTTTCAAGTCAATCGCCCAATTGATTCAAAAGTCCTAGTAGTAAATAAGATTGCACTAGTTGGCTTACTTAAGCCAATGGTAATGTTCAGTTGGTAGGCTTTTAGTTGGACGCCTAACTCCAGACTATTCTGCAAAATCGTTGATCAGATTGTAAAATCTGTCTGTACATCATGCGGACGCATCGGCAGTAAATACAAATTCCTTGTTTCCGAAAACGAATCTTCAGTGGAAAACAGATCTTAACTGAACTGTCCCACCATTCAGTTGAATTTGATTCAATGAAACTCCATTGAATGTTGGGCGGAGCCGTTGAAAACCACACGAAGTTTAGTAGATGATTTAAGGATTACTCCATGATGCGGTAAGTGAACCAGAGAGTTCAGGTTCATGAGCTTCTCTCTCTCTCTTTAACTTCAGTCTGCGGCCACAAATCGCCTGTTCTCACATGAAATCACAGTAGAGAGTCTTCAACAGGCCAATCATACTAAGACGCCTCCATAAAGCATCTAAACGACGATTGGCACTTGTCCGAGATTCCTTAATTGTTTATCATTTTTTTAAAAGTACAATATCTGCCTTCGGTGTTCGTGAATAATTTTTCAAGGAAGTGCTTTCACTTTAATTCCTCTTCGCTATTTAAAATGTTAATTTCTCCAGCAAATTCAATATTCCAAAAAATTTTGCATTGTTTGTAATATTTGGTCCAAAGAAGACACAAAATTGTTCATTAGGGCAGAGGCTATATTTACCACCACAATGCTGTAAAATTGTCTCTTGTAGAATTATACTTTAGAGTTCATCGATGAAATTTGTTTGGTTTTAGCATTTTCAAATAATAAATCTGCTCCTATTAAAGCATCTATTTTATTAGGTTTCAAAAATTAGGATCCGCTAAATTTATACTGTAGGTAATTTAGAAATATCTACATTGTCATTAGTGGAGTTAAATTTTGTGATAGATGGAACTACATAAAACAGAACACATCTAACAAATCATTTTTCTAAGTTTGAAATCTCGACCTCCATTTTTTCTTTTAAGAGCAATATTTGTTCCATTCAATCCCGAAACAGGAATATTTATTTTCTCACCATTCCTAGCACATATCAGAACATTCGCTTGTAATTGCACACAACGACTTCACGAATCAATCAACATCGGATCAAATCCGCTCTCCCAAAGCATTCTTAAAAATGACAGTTGGTAATATGCATATTTCAGACGATTGCGCAAAGAGACAAGCTAGAATATACTTTCCCCTTTCAGACTACTAACGAATACGACTGTTCAAAGTCATCACTCAGCGACGAAATAACATTATTATTTTTTTGCGGCGGTTGCAGAAATTTCATTTAATGCCTCCTCTTCGTGGAAATGCGTATGGGCCATCTGGCAACCTTTAACGAGGCTGTTTGAATTTGGAAGAGACAGAACCTGCGTACTTTGCCCGAACAAGATTCACAAATTTACGATGTGCTGACACAAATTCTTTCACTACGCTCATATTTTTGAAGCTTATGCATTTATACAAGGATGAAAGTTATTGCAGCATATACATGCTTCCCAAGAATTGCCTTTATTATTCGATTTAATCATGAGAGATTTTTGTTTGATTGGATTATTTAAACTATTGTTTCTTGCGGCGTTTTTGACTGGAAAAGTAGTTTTCACCGCTGCTGGAATTCGAAACACTTTCCAAATTGAACTTCGAGAAAAGGACAAGGAATGGGTAAATTCGAACTTTTTTAGAGAAAATTCAAACTGTCTTCTTGACTCTTTCAGTAAGTTTTGGCGAAAATAATGGTAACAACAAATTTCAGATAGAATTATTTTGTTTATGTTTTTGAACTTTGAGACCTAGTGTTCTTTTATACAATCAATTAAGTGAAGTTCCTAGCTATTCTTACTGTATTTTATCTGTGCAATATAGACAGAACGTAAATCAATTAATAGTCTTTGATTCTCAAATCTTTCACTAATGCATCAAATAAGAGAATTAAAGGCTTATCTTCAGTTGATTCTAATTGTTTTGGCTTCTCCCTTGAGACGCCCTTAATAAAACAGTTTCTGGTTGTCTCTAAAATTATCATTATTTGACACCAGTGTAGTGATTGGGTTTTAAAAGATTCCCATTCACTAAATGCTCAGAGAAAGTTGAAGCCAAATTTCTAGTAAACGTGCTTCATTTTTAATACTTTCAACAGTTTGGTTTTTTAGGATTTGGAAAGAGGATTTTCGAGACTCAAGAATGAAAGTGATTCTTACCAATTCTTCCAAACCAGCTATCCTATAAAATCATTTGCAGTATCTTTGCAGTCCCACTCAAATCTTTTTATTAGGAAAGAATTCGTTAAGCAGTTCGCCAATTTCTTCTGTGGATTGTCTATTTTTTTAATCTTTGTTGCAGTTCAGTCTGAAGCCTTTTCTACGTTTTTCCAGAAATGTTTTCAAATACACTTGATTTTATCGCGCCTTTTGAACTGCACGATTGATTTTTCTGCAGCATCAACAGTAGTTGCCATTTTTCAAATATTTAAAGTTTAAATAGCCACAGTAATTAAATTTTAATAATCACCAGCTCGACGGACCAAAATGTTTGCAGTAACTCTTTTTTAATTAAAATGGACGTGGACTATTTCTTTTTTCAATCGTTTATTTTAAAACTTAACATAGGTATATAACAAAACAAGAGATTGTGGCTAAATAGTAATTAATCATATAATTGATAGAAGCAGTGAGTAAACCGCATTTTTAGCCTTTATACGATCTCGCTTAGTAGGAAGATACAAACATAGACAATTAATTCACAATACTCGCTTGATAGAAGTAAATATGGTCTCCTGTATAGAGAGCCTGCGGCTTTTGAGTCAGCTATCATAACTCTTCGCGCTAGAACTGACAGTTTGTCTCTTCGCCACCCACTTGGGGAAGGCGCTGCAATCGAGACTAAACAATCAGTGTTAAGAGAATAATTTCAACAACTACTATGAATAACTTATTTCTGATAAACATACAATACAAACAATTATGTAAAAGAATGAAGCAGTTACTAAAACTCTATTATACATAATTCAATAATTATATCTTCAAAGTTATCAATCATTCATACATGATTTATTACAACTGAGCTTTATTATTTATTGAACATATGTAAGCTATTTATTTATAACTGTATGAGAACTACAATTTAATATAAATCTTTTTACACAAACAAAATTTGATATAAATTCTCCTTTAAAATACTCAATACTCCTTGAATATATAAAAATAAGCAACTATCAATTTAATGTGACTGATAAAACAAATTTTCAAATGAAAGAAACCTTTTATATTTTAATGAAATACTTTCACACGGTTTTATTCTTAATAAAAATAAAGATTCATGTTCCGGAGAAAGAAAAAAAAAGTAAGCATAAAAAAGAAATAATGAACATCTGCTACTTCCGTTCAGAATATCTACTGAGAATACAATTTTTTTCCTCGTCTCAAATACTTTCGTTTTGCACACTTAAGCATACACAAAAATGATTAAGCATTTCAAAATCTCAATAGTAAAAGAATTTTACTTTCTTTTTGTAATAATATCCATTATTATTAAAGTATAACATTCAAATTTATTAACAGTAAAGAATTATAACTTATGTTCTTCAAGCAACAATAACACTGAAAAATATATTTATATTCTTCAAATTATTATTTCAAATACGCACTGAAATGAATATAAATTTGTCTTGTTTAAAATTAGCGGATGATAATAAAACACAATATACACTTCTGTTACTCAAGATTGCAGTATAAGATTAAATACTTATGAATAAAAATATTTGCAATGACTCACTGCCCTTCATTTACATTTTATTATTCGTCAGGATTGACGGTATTATACTAGAATTGGGTATTCTTAGTAAAATAAAAAAAGAACTTAACTAGCACTTCATTTATTCTTCGGGTGAAGATTGCTAAAAACAAAACTTGATTTCCAGGGTGGAAATAACTTCTGCAATAACCTGAAAGAGAAAACGAGCCCCTGCTTTGGAGTCTAAACCCAGATAGCAATTTTAGTTTGCAGCAAGCTTGCAACAAATTATTTGACATGACAAGAGTGCAAGCTTGAAACAAGTTTGACATGACAAGAGTGCAAGCTTGCAACAAATTTGAAACAAGTTAACGCAAGCTTCGAAGCCACCATGGGACGAACTTGCAGCAAGCTTGCAGCGTCAAACTGATTGCAAATTATAGCAAAAACAGAGCACGAACACAACCCGGATTAGAACTCGCCACCTACCGGTTCCGAAGCGGACGCGCTAACCACTCGGCCAGTTAAACTCTGAGAGGAAAAGATAGATTTCGCTAACACATCGTTCGATTCGATTCGTATACGATTTATTTTAAACTGTTTTCTTGATTTCATTATTTTTTAAATTTTGAGTTGAGAATATGATTTGAAGTCAAAGAGAGAGCGATTTTAGCTAATAACTACGTTTTGCTAGTAGAATAAATTATGAAATTAGAGTTCAAAAGTAATTACTTTAAAATGGGACAAAATGTATAAGTTTATTTTTCAACAAACAGTGATTGTTTTTTCGGTTTAATTTTGTTTATAAACGTTAAAATTTCAACATTCAGAAAAAGGCGATATAGTTTCCTTTAAAGTGCGAGTGCTATATTTAGTAAAAAGATGGAAAATGTTTCAAAATTTTTTTTTATAAAAAAGTTAGTTATTTTACAAATTATCATTGATTTATTGAATTAATAAAAAGAAGGACGGTCTAGGAGATGCTATTAAAAATCGGATGTTCTTTTAAACAGAGACAAAGATAATTATCTCTTTGTGCTATCTTTGCATCAAGCTTGTTTTACAAATTTACAGCAAGCTTGCATTGCAAGGAGGTGGCGCTATTTGTCACGGCGAACTTGTGGCAAACGTGTTTTGCAAGCGAGGGTGGCGCTAGTTGTCACGGCGAACTTGCCACAAGTTCGCTTCAAGCTTGACGCGTCACATTTGTCATGACAAGGTAATATCAAGTCAAAATCAAACTTGCTACAAACTTACGTGCTATTTGTGAACATTGGTGTTCTTAACTGGATAAATCATTCGGGCCACGAGTTGGGCTGCCATTTGTAACCGTTTGGGCGCCATAATTTAATTCCTGCTAGGGATAACAGTAGACATTCAAAGAAAGGGTCCTGATTCAATTAAACACTTTTAATCAAACACCAAAGGACACAACATACAGGGACAAACAATTAAGGACAAAAACACTTCAGGACATATAAAATATACAATTATCGGGACTGAACACCATGTTTAATCGTCGACTCCAGAACATGGACTGTCCGTTTCCTCCAAAGGCCACTAGGTGCGAGTTCAGAGAACAGTGCGGTTACAATTGTTAATTTTCAAAGCCTAACTGCGCAGATGGTACGCGCACGAGTGACGTCATGGCGTCCTTCATGATAATTTCTCTCGAAATGGGGGCAATGAACTCGGATAACAACAATAAAGCAAGAGTAGGATGAGTCTTCGCATGCCAGTCCTTGTAGTTATTCTTTATTCAACAGATTCAGTGAATTGAGCTAATAATCACATCTCCGATGAATTATACGCTAATTTGGATATTTTTTTCCTTACCATGAAGTAGACAGTACTTGATAAAGCGACCACTCGAAACAGGGCCGGATTACCAAATAGGCAAAGTAAGCAACTGCATATGGGCCCCACAACTTTGTGGGGCCTCGAGGTATATTTGTCGTATTTTCAGGGTAATCTAAATTTGTGCTTTCATTTGATTTAGAAAGACCATATACTTGAACATATTCGAATTAAAATCAAGTATTTTTAAGTTTTAGAGAATTATGTTTAGGATTTTTTCAAATTTGCTTTTAGATCAGTACTGTCGATTTTTCTTTTTTGAATTGGAGAAACGACTCGCAAGTCAACAGCTCTGGCAAACTCCATATTTGAGTATTTAGAATAAGTTAAAAAGAGTAACATTTTTTAAAAATATTTTGTTTAAAATTACTATAAATATTTTATACGCGAAATATTGAAACCAGCCCTCTTGAAGGTGACCTGCGACTTATATTTTTACTAAAATAAAGATTAAATTAAAATCAATAATTATTGTCTACTTTGGGAAGTTTGGAAGGTGAAAAGGGGGGCCCCCGGGGCTGGCATGGCCTAAGGGCCCCCACAGTAGATCTTAATCCGGCTTTGGAAAGTTTTGCACTGCTTGTTTGCTCCGACAAAAAAACCGGCTGTACCTCATTTATAGTTCGAAAATAAAATTATGAAGAGAGTAGAGAGAGAGAGAGTACTTACTGAATTGAAGCAGAAAAGACACAATAGTAAGATGTGCAGCACAATAGTAAGATGTGTGCTGAAAGTGTGGGAAATAGAATGGGGAAACATTTGTTAAATGTTTTTCTATATTCTGCAATGAAAGGAAACTTTGAGAGGAACAAACGTGTCTTATCAAATCACTGCCAAAACGGGAAACGAAACACTGCTGACGAACGAGTTGTCAGTAAAGCTTTGTAACCGTTCTGTTGCGAAGAAATTGGCAGCTTGAAACCTGCTTTACTCGCGATTTTTGTCATGTGCACCAGACAAGTTCCATCCCCCAATTGTTATTACAAAAGTTTTACATAGCTACTTCAGTTTAAATCATTTCACATCAGCAGTTGAAAAAAGATTCTGAAACTCCTCGGGATATTCGAAAGATATTTATGATTAATAATTTTGTAAAATATTTTGGTTTTAGTATGGAATCGAGAAATAAGGACATTATTCTTGTGACTGGAAGGAAAGATTTGGAGTTGATATCGGTTTCGTTTAAAAAATAAAATTCGTGGTAGTATTTTGAATTTGTCCATTTATTTTTGGCTTCTTCTTGAATATATTTTTTCATAAAAAGTAATAAATCTTCATGCGATATCCATTGAGAGATCAGGGAGCTTGGTGCTTTACGGGTCAAGGAGTCCACGTATTCGTTTTCGGCAATGCCTGCATGTCCAAGGCTCCAAACAAACTCGTTGGATTGAATTTTTCCAATAATTTTATAAATTTTATGGCCGAGGAATTTGATTATACTTTTGGAATGAATATTCGAACACTGTAGTGCTTTTAATACTGAGAGGCTCACTTAGTAAAACGTAATGTTGATTATCGTTGATGAGATTATTGATAGCGATAAGTATTGCAAGGTCTTCACTAGTGAAAATGCTATTATAATTGGAAACGGAACCAGCCTTAGTCACTCCAGTTGTAAAATTTTTGGACGCTATAGAGCATTTTTCGTTAGACTTTGAAGCATCTGTTGCGATTATAATTTTGTATTTCCAGTATAAATTTTTATATTCGTTGAAAAGAGTTTGTACGACAGAATTTGAGTAGATCTTTGTTTGAGAAGGTAGAGTATCCAAATAAAAACGAATTTTTTCTTGTTTTTGAAGAGGGGGATGAGAAAGAATTAAAAAATTTATGTCGATTCCCAGCTTACTAATTTGCTCCGAAAGTCGGTTTGAGAGAGGAAATGGTTTTTTCAATCTTAATCGACGTGTTAAAGGACGAAGGTAGTGAAACAGAGGAGAAATCTCGCCTGAAGATAAATTTTTTAAGAAGAAGCGTTTGGCCAACATTCGTATACGTAACGATAAGGAAATTTGACTAGCTTCCTTCAAAAGGATCGGGATGGGTGTCCACTTGGGTAGTCCGGTGGAAAAACGCAAAGCAGTACGGTATGATATTTCAATAGTAAGAATTTCGCTTTTGCTAGACGTAATGAATACATGTCATCCATATTCTAATTTGCTACGGATAGTTGCGTTAACTATTTGTAATAAGTGAGTAGTTCTGCTCTCCAAGAATTGGCAGTGATAGCTTTGAGTGCGTTAAGTCGTTTAGTAGCCCTTTTAGGATGTAAGAAATGTTGCTTGAAACTAAGATTGGCAGAAAAAATTAGGCCTAGAATTTTGATATTAGAAGTCTAAGGAATATTTTGTTCGTATAACTTTAAATGGGAAGACGGCGTTTGTTTAAAATTGGAGAAATTAATGGCCTCGCATTTTTCAGTTTGGATTTTGAGTTTCCATGTATCACACCATTGTCTAATTTTGCTCAGAGAGAATTGCATATACAGTGGTACCTCCGAAAAGCGGACAGTCACGGGACCAAAAGTTTTGTCCGTTATTAGGAGGTGTCCGCTATTGGGGAGGACAACCTTTTCATAAAAAAGCTTTTGCACTTCTGTTTAATATTTGATTGAAAATTACGGCTGCAATTTTAATTAAAAAGAAAAAATTAATTAGGTAAGAAAAGAATAACTATTTACTACTTTACCTGTTAATTGTGTGCTAATCCTTTTATCTTGCATTAAATTATCCCAAAATACAATGCATAGTATTTTAATTACTACTTGAAAAAATCTGTTAATAAAGTTTGATTTCTCTTTTTTACACAGCAATCCTGTTTTTCAAGGTGAATCTTCATAGGATTTAGCTTTGCTAGTCCCTCGGAATCTTCATTGTTCAGAAAGAACTGTTTTAATTTTTCGCTGTATTTCAGTGCTTCCGAATAATCTTTGATTTTGCAGTCTTCTATTGGCGATTCCTCATCATCATCCTCAGAAAAGGCCAGTGCTTCAGTTGTTTCTCAATGAATGAAATTGGAAACATGCAGGTTTTCGTCCTCAATGGATAAATCGTCGTCGGTCTTGACATACTCTTCAACGCTGACATTTGAATACAAATTGGCTACTAGATCCGCAAGTTCTCTTTCACTTTTTTCAGTAGTACTGTCAGTTGCCACTTCGCTTGTACTCAAATATCCCGCCTTTTTAAAATATTTTAGAACTCACCCAGGTTCCACCTTTTAAAGGGCTGACGTAGTCCAGGAAATTGCATCCAAAACAGATACCGATTTTGCCAACTCTTCGCTGGATTTTCAGGAGGAAATCTGTGAAAGCACATGTCTCAGAAGTAGCTTTATGTCTCCTATTTTAAAGCTTCTGACAATTCCCTGATCAAGTGTCTGTAGCATCGAAGTAGTGTTAGAAGGCAAGAAAACTAAATTAATATTTTTGAGCTTTAAATCATGAGGATGGGAAGAAGCATTGCCCCATGAACAGAATGATTTTTCTCTTTTGTTTTTTCATTTTTTTTTGTCTAACTCCACCAACCAATCGCTCATTATCTCAGTGGTTATCCACGCTTTCTTATTTGACTTCCACGAAACATTAAGTTTTCGTACATCAATGTTCTTGAAACATCTAGGCTTCTTAGCTTTTCCAATAACAACTGGAATTTCGAAGTCTTCCAGCATGTTGCAACACAGCAAAAGAGTGGGCCGCTCTTTTGAAATTTTCCCGCCACTACATTTTTCACCCTCTAAACATAATTCCGGAAGGACGCGGTAAAAGAAGTCAGTCACATCGGCATTGAAAATGTCTCTGTCATCATATCCTTTAAGCAAAAATTTAAGCTTTCCAAACCAATCTGTTACTTCATTTGGATTTACAGATTTTTCTTCGCCACAAATCTGTTTAAAAGATATGTTGTGACGTGCCGGAATTTTTCCAGCCATCCATCTGAGGCCTTAAAACTTTCTGATCCCAAACTTTCACCGACTTCTCTGGCTTTTTCTTTGAGCAAAACACCATTTACAGGAATGTTCTTTGCACGAGCAGAACGGAACCATTTCATCAACACTTCGTCAATTTCGCTTGTTTCTATCTTACGAAACTTCAAATTTTCGTTCGAATTCAGGACCCACAATTTTCGAATTCCTTCTTTATCCTTCAGAAGTTCACTAATCTGCGTTTTACCAACGGGGAAACGTTCGGCAAGTCTACGAACGCTCAGCTTTTCCTTTTCAATAACTTTCAAAACGTCAATTTTTTCTTTCAAATTCAATCTCTTCCTTTTCGACATCATTTTAATCAGTTTGCACTGTCGCACTAAACTGAATAGACAAGTAAAGTTTTAGCCTCGCCAGTGACCAACGACCAAGCCCCCCAAACAGATTTCGCGCCTCTAAATTCCAAGAAACACAAGGAGTTTTGTAAGAATAGGAAGAAAGAAAGGGTGAGGGGGGCAGAAGAATACCATTGTGCATATTTTAGGGTCGAATTCCATTGTGTCAAGCACAGAAGGGAGGCGTCGGGAAAAGTTCGTTGTAAAGATGCTGAAAAATATATTTTTTGATTGCTTGTTAGAATAATTTTGAAATGTTTGCCAAAATAATTTAAAGTTTTTCAAAAATACTTGTCCGCTATTCGGAGTGTCCGCTATCCAGAGGGAATAACATGGATTGTCCTATATAAAAGGACTGGGACTCTTAAAAATGTCCGTTAATTAGAGGTGTCCGCTATTCGGGAGTGTCCGTTAAGGGAGGTACCACTGTATTTGAGTGCAGAAGAGTGGTTTGAATCACTGCAGTATAATAAAATATCGTCAGCATAGATTAAACATTCCGTTTTGTGATGTATTGCTTCGAAAATATCCATCATGTAAGTGGTGAATAAACTATAGTCAGAGAACCTAATGGACTTTGAAAAGTAAACAGTTTGCAATGGATTTAGTTGCATGATCATGGCCACAAGACATTTACTGAATTGTATCAAACAACTCTGAGATGCGTCAGTTTTTAGGTAGATTCCTTATAGGAACTCTACCTATTGAGATGGTTCTCATGACACGACTTTCGGAAAATTTCTGCAGATCTTCACCGATCATGACCCCTAGAACCCAAAACCACCCTTCGTTAAAAAGTTTATATATATATATATATATATATATATATATATATATATATATATATATATATAAACTTTTTAACGAAGGGTGGTTTTGGG
>BGPR01024231.1:0-23438 GCA_013235015.1 Araneus ventricosus | reverse complement strand
GTATGCATGCTGTACACTACAAAGATTGTTGGTCGATGACGGTGTGTGTTTCTCTCAAAGACATAGAAGCTCATTACATAGAAGCACTGTCGACTATAGTAAAATTGATTTCTTCAAATAAGCCACCAGTGAGGATTGTCCCACGACCCCTGGTTATTTACAAGACCAGTGCTCTAACCACTGAGCTATGGTGGCAATACAGTACTCTTAATAGGATTGTTCGGCTGAAGATTGTGTGTCTCATCTGGTCTTCTTACATAGCGCGCTGTCGATTATAAAAAAAAAAATTGATTTCTTCAAATAAGCCACCAGTGAGGATTGAACTCACGACCCCTGGTTTACAAGACCAGTGCTCTAACCACTGAGCTATGGCGGCACACACTGCTCTAAAAAGATTGTTCCGCTGAAGATTGTGTCTCACTCTGAAGTCTTATTACATAGAAGCGCTGTCGATTATAAAAAAATTGATTTCTTCAAATAAGCCACCAGTGAGGATTGAACCACGACCCCTGGATATTTCATGTTATTCAGTGCCTCTTAAACCACTGAGCTTTTCATGGCGGCACACAGTGCTATAAAAAAGATTGTTCCGCTGAAGATTGTGTCTCTACCTCTGAAGTCTTATTACATAGATCCGCTGTCGATGATAAATAAAATTGATTTTCAAATAAGCCTCCAGTGAGGATTGAAATCACGACCCCTGGTTTACAAGTTCAGTTCCTCTACCACTGAGCTTTCATGGTGGCACACAGCACTGCAAGATTGTTGGTCAGATGACTGTGTTTCACACAAAGACATAGAAGCTCATTACATAGAAGAACTGTCGATTATAAAAAAAACTTGATTTCCAAAAGTCACCAGTGAGGATTGAACTCACGACTCCTGGTTACAAGACCAGTGCCCTAACCACTCAGCTATGTGTAAGTACTACAGTGCTCTAAAATAGATTGTTCCGCTGAAGATTGTGTCTCACTCTGAAGTCTTATTACGTAGAAGCTCTTTCGATTATAAAAAAAAAATAGATTTTCAAATAAGCCACCAGTGAGGATTGAACTCGCGACCACTGAGCTATGGTGGCAATACGTACACTACAAAGATTGTTGGGTCAGATGACTGTGTTTTCAAGCAAAGACAGAAGCTCATTACATAGAAGCACTACTGACTATAAAAAAAATTGATTTCTTCAAATAAGCCACCAGTGAGGATTGAACTCACGACCCCTGGTTTACAAGACCAGTGCTCTAACCACTGAGCTATGGTGGCACACAGTACTCTTAATAGATTGTTCGGCTGAAGATTGTGTCTCATCTGAAGTCTTCTTACATAGAAGCGCTGTCGATTATAAAAAAAATTGATTTCTTCAAATAAGCCACCAGTGAGGATTGAAATCACGGGACCCCAAGTTTAAAAGACCACAGTGCTCTAACCACTCGGAGCTGGCGGCACAATAATACACTACTCTAAAAAAAGATTGTTCCACAAAAGATTGTGTCTCACCTGAAGTCTTATTACATAGAAGCTGTCGATTATAAAAAAAAATTGGATTTCTTCCAAATAAGCCACCAGTGAGGATTGAACTAATGGACCCCTGGTTTACAAGACAGTGCTCTAACCACTGAGCTATGGAGTGTCACACAGTGCTCAAAAAGATTGTTCCGCTGATGATTGTGTCTTCACTCTGAAGTCTTATTATTACATAGATCCGCTGTCGATTATAAATAAAATTGATTTTTCAAATAAGCCTCCAGTGAGGATTGGAAATCACGACCCCTGATTACAAGTTCAGTCTTCTTACCACTCAGCTATGGTGGCACACAGTACACTAAAAAGATTGTTGGTCAGATGACTGTGTTTCTTACACAGTATATAGAAGCTCATTACATAGAAGCACTGTCGATTATAAAAAAATTTGATTTCTTCAAATAGTTACCAGTGAGGTGATTGGAACTTCACAAACCATGGTTTTACAAGCACCAGTGCTCTAACCACTGAGCCAGGCACACAGTACTCAAAAAAAGATTGTTCCGCTGAAGATTGTGTGTCTCACTCTGAAGTCTTATTACATAGGTTTTCGATTATAAAAAAAAAAATAGATTTTCAAATAAGCCACCAGTGAGATTAACCTGCGACCCTGGTTTAAAAGTGACCAGTGCTCTAACCACCTAGCTATGGTGGCACACAGTGCTTTTGGGTTAGATTGTTCCATTAAGATTGTGCCCCACTCTGGAAGTCTTATTACATAGAAGCCTGATTGTAAAAAAAAAATAAATTTTTCAAATACACCAGTGTGAGGATTGGAACTCGCGACCCCTGGTTTGGAAAAAGCATCAGCGCTCTAACAACTGAGCTATGGTGGCACACTGCTCTAAAAGATTGTTCCGCTGAAGATTGTGTCTCACCTTGGAAGTCTTATTACAGAAGCGCTGTCGATTACAGGTAAATAAAATTGATTTTCAAATAAGCCACCAGTGCGAGGATTGAACTCACGGACCCCTTGGTTTACAAGATCAGTTCTCTTACCGCTGAGCTATGGTGGCGCACAGTACACTAAAAAGATTGTTATCAGATGACTGTGTTTCTACAAAAGACATAGAAGCTCATTACATGTAGCTGACTGTCGATTATAAAAAATTGATTTCTTCAAATAAGCCAACAATGATTTCCCTGAAACTCACGACCCTTGTTTACAAGCAAGACCAGTGCTCTAACCACTGAGCTATGGCGGCACAATATGCTCTAAAAGATTGTTCCGCTGAAGATTGTGTCTCACCTCTGAAGTCTTATTACATAGATCCGCTGACGATTATAAATAAAATTGATTTTCGCAATAAGCCACCAGTGAGGATTGAAATCACGACCCCTGGTTTGTTCAGTTCTCTACCACTGAGCTATGGTGGCACACAGTACACTAAAAGATTGTTAATAGATGACTGTGTTTCACACAAAGACATAGAAGCCCATTACATAGAAGCATCTTCGATTATAAAAAAAATTGATTTCTTCAAAAAACGCCACCAGTGAGGATTTGAACCTACGACCCCTGAAAGTTTACAAGACCAGTGCTCTAAATCCACTGAGCTTATGGCGCGTCACAGTGCTCTAAAGATTGTTCCGCTGAAGATTGTGTCTCACTCTGAAGTCTATTGCATAGAAGCTATCGGTCGTATAAAAAAAAAAATTGATTTATTCAAATAAGCAACTATTGAGGATTGAACCTCACGACCCCTGGCTTCATAAGACCAGTGCCTACCGCACTGGACCTATGGCGGCAATACAGTACTCTAAAAAACATTGTTGGTCAGATGACTGTGTTTCACCACAAAGACATAGGTCATTAAATAGAAGCACTGTCGATTATAAAAAAAATTGATTTCAAATAAGCCAATAGGTGATTGAACCTACGAACCCTATTTACAAGACCAGTGCTCTAACCACTGGAGCTATGGTGGCATTGGTACTCTAAAAAAGATATTATTTCGTTGAAGATTGTGTCTTATCTGAAGTCTTCTTACATAGCGCTGTCCATTAAAAAATAATAGTTTTCGTTACAATAAGCCACCAGTGAGGATTGAACTGATGACCACTGGTATACAAGAGATCAGTGCTTTTGCACACGGAGCTAAAAAGTAATGCAGTACCATAAGCAAAAGAGATTGTTACAGATGAATGTGTTTCTTTCAAAGACTTATTACATAAAAGCTCTTTCTTGATTATAAAAAAATTCGATTTCTTCAAATAAGCCACCATTAAAGATTGAATTCACGACCCGTGCTGCAGAAGACCCAGTTTCCCAACCACAGAGCTATGGTGGCGGTGGACTGTAGTTGATTATTGAGCTGTTGATCGAAAATATTCTAAAGATCTGAAGTTAGAAAAAGAAACGCTGTGTACAATAAGAAAACTGTATTCGTCAAATAAGCCACCAGTGAGAATTGGAACCACGACCCCTGGTTTATGTAGCTAGCAGAACAGTGCTCTAAATCCACTGAGCCATAGTGGCACACACTAAAAAAAGATTGTTCGGCTGAAGATTGTATCTCATCTGAAGTCTTCTTACATAGAAGCGCTAACCATTAAAAAAATAATAGCTAAGTTAAATAAGCCACCAGTGAGGATTGAAACTGTGGATGACCCCTAGTTTACAAGATCAGTGTTTTACCACTGAGCTATGGTGGCACACACATTACTCTAAAAAGATTGTTGGTCAGATGACTGTGTTTTGGCTACAAAGAAATAGAAGTCATTACATAGAAGCACTGTCGATTATAAAAAAATTGGATTTCTTCAAATAAGCCACCAGTGAGAGGATTGAACTCACGACCCTGAGATATCAAGACCAGTGCTCAACTTTACTGAGCAAGTGGTAAGCACACACAGTACACTAAAAGCATTGTTGGTCAGATGACTGTGTTTTGCCACAAAGAGATATTAGGAAGCTCACTACATAGAAGCACCAATGATTGTAAATAAAAATTAATTTCTTAAAAGCTACCAGTGAGGATTGAACTGCCGACCCCTGGTTATCGCTAAAGACCAGTGCTCTAACCACTGAGCTATGGTGGCACAGTATTCTAAAAAGATTATTGTTCTGCTGGAAGATTGTGTCTCATCTGAAGTCTTATTACATAGTAGCGCTGTCCATTAAAAAAATAATCGTTTCGTCAACAAACATTTGTGTAAGGATTGAACTCACGAACCCTGGTTTACATACAAGTCCAGTGCTCTAACCTCTGAGCTAAGTGGTAAGCACGCAGTACCATAAAGAGATTATTGTTGATGAATGTGTTTCTTTCAAAGATTTATTACATAGAAGCTCTGATTATAAAAAAAACGATTCCTTTCCAAAGGTTTTCACCAGCAAAAGATTGAATTCACGACCCGTGCTGCAGAAGACTTGTGCTCTAACCGCAGAGCTATGGTGGCACGCAGGACAGCAAGTTGATTGCGCTTTTTACTGAAAATATCTCTAAAGACTATTTAGAAAGAAACGCCAGACAATAAATAAAATTGTATTCGTCAAATAAGCCACCAGTGAGGATTGAAACTACGACTGGTTTAAAAGACTAGTGCCTAATCATCGAGCTATGGGTAAGCAATACAGTACCATAAAGAGATTGCTGGGCAGATGAATGTGTTTCTTTCAAAGACTTATTACATAGAAGCTCTTTCTGATTATAAAAAAAGTTGGATTTTCAAATAAGCCACCAGTGAGGATTGAACTTTACGACCCTGGTTTACAAGACCAGTGCTCTAAACCACTGAGCTATGGTGGCACACAGTGCTCTAAAACATTGTTGGTCGGGGATGAGTGTGTTTCACACAAAGACATAGAAGCCTATTACATAGAAGCAATTCGTCGATTATAAAAAAAATTGATTTCTTCAAAAAAAATACCTGCGAGGATTGGAACCGCACGACCCCTGGTCATAAGAGACCAGTGCTCGAACCACTGAGCTATGGTAGCAATACACAGTACCATAAAGAGATTGTTGGCAGATGAATGTGTTTCCTTTCAAAAAAAAAAAGACATAGAAGCTCACATTATATAGAAGCACTGTCGACTGTAAATAAAAATTGATTTCTTCCAAAAGCCACCAGTGAGGGATTGAACTACGACCCCTGGTTTAAAAGACCAGTGCTCTAACCACTTAGCTATAGTGTGGCAGCAATACGCTGGTATTCTAAAAAGATTGTTCAGCTGGAAGATAGTGTCTCATCTGGAAGTCTTCTTACATGGCAGAGCCGTCCATTAAAAAAATAATAATAGTTTTCTTCAAATAATACCAGTGAGGATTGAACTCACGACCCCTGGTTTACAAGCATTCATGCTCTAACCACTGAGAGCCATGGCAGGCACACAGTACTTACAAAAAAGAGATTGTTACAGATGAATGCTTCTTTCAAAGTCTTTATTACATGGCTGTTTCGATTATAAAAAAAAATTGATTTTCAATAAGGCACCAGTGAGGATTGACTTCACAACCCGTGCTGCAGAAGACCTGTGCTCTAACCTCAGAGCTATAGTGTGGTACGCATGGACTGTAAGTTGGATTGTTGAGTTGCTGACTGAAAAATACCTCTAAAGACTTATTAGAAAGAAACGCGACACAACAAAATTGTATTCACAAATAAGCCACACCAGTGAGGGATTGAACTCACGACCCCTGGTTTAAAAGACCAGTGCTCTAACCACTGAGCCAGGTCGCCAAGTGGTGCTAAGAAGATATTGGGCAGATGAATGTTTCACTCCAAAAGACATAGAAGCCTACCGATTATAAAAAAAAATTGAATTCGTCAAATAAGCCAACACCAGAGAGGATTGGACCCACGACCCCTGGTTTACAAGACCAGTGCCTAACCACCAGCTGCGGCAATACAGTGATCTTAAATAGATTGTTCCTGCTGAAGATTGTGTCTCTTTACCCCCAGTTCATTATAAGCTCTTTCGATTATAAAAAAAAAAAATAGATTTTCAAATAAGCCACCAGTGAGGATTGAACCTTATGACCCCTGGTTTAAAAGACCAGTGCTCTAACCACTGAGCTATGGTGTTACAGTACAATTACAAAGATTGTTGGTCAGATGACTGTGCTTCGCTAAAAGAGAAAGTAGAAGCTCATTACATAGAAGCAGGCCGACTATAAAAAAAATTGATTTCTTCAAATAAAGGTTTACCAGTGAGGATTGAACTCACGACCCCTGGTTTATAAAGACCAGTGCTCTAAACCACTGAGCTATGGTGGCACAGTGCTCTAAAAACATTGTTGGCTGATGAGTGTGTTTCACACAAAGACATAGTAGAAGCTCATTACATAGAAGCACTGTCACTTGGTAAAAAAAAATTGATTTCTTCCAAAAGTCACCAGTGAGGATTGAACCACGACTCTGATATTTGAAGGCACTTTCAAAGTGTGCTCTAACCACTGAGCTTAAGGGTGGCAATACAAAACCATAAAGAGATTGTTGCTAGATGAATGTGTAGTTTTCAAAGACATAGAAGCTCAATATATAGGCGCTAATTCGTCGACTGTAAATAAAAATTGATTTCTTCAAAAAAGCCACACCAGTGAGGATTTGAACTCCCACGACCCCTGGCTGGTTTACAAGACCAGTGCTCTAAATCCATTCTAGCTATAGTGGCATTGCTAGTATTCTAGAAAAGATTGTTCAGCTGAAGATTGTGTCTCATCTGAAGTCTTCTTACATGGCAGAGCTGTCCATTAAAAATAATAGTTTTTCTTTCAAATAGTTACACCAGTGAGGATTTCCTGAGTCCACGACCCTGGTTTACAAGACCAGTGCTCTGCAATCCACTTGAGCTATGGTGGCAATAAAATTCTTAAAAGATTGTTCGGCTAAAGATTGTGTCTCATCTGAAGTCTTCTTACATGGAAGAGCCGTCCATTAAAAAACATAGTTTTCTTCAAATAAGCCACCAGTGAGGATTGAAACTCACGACCCTGGTTTATGTAAGACCAGTGCTCTAACCATTGAGCTATGGTCGGTGGCACACAGTACCATAAAGAGATTGTTGGGCAGATGAATGTTTCTTTCAAAGTCTTATTACATAGAAGCTGTTCTGATATAAAAAAAAAATGATTTTCAAATAAGCCACAGTGAGGATTACCACAACCCAAAGGTAGAAGACCTGTGCTCTAACCTCAGAGCTATAGTGGTACGCATGACTGTAGTTGATTGTTGAGCTGTTGACTGAAAATATTCTGCAAAGACTTGTTGTAGGAAAGAAACGCTGTGACAACAAAATTGTATTCAAGGTCAAATAATACCAGTGAGGATACTGGAACCTACGAATCCCCTGCTATTTGGTGCTGCGTTCTGAGTGCCTCTAACCACTGAGCCATAATGCCAAGTGCGGTGCCAAGAAGATATTGTTGGGCAGATGAATGTGTTCTACCCAAAGACAGAAGCCTCTGTCAGATTATAAAAAAAATTGAATTCGCTTCAAATAAGCCACCAGTGAGGTGATTGACCCATCCCTGGCTTCATAAGACCAGTGCTCTACTTAAATCCACTCAGCTACACGGTAAGTACAGTGATCTAAATAGATTGTCTCCGCTGAAGATTGTGTCTCACCCCTGAAGCCCTTGCCATTTCTTATAAGCTCTTTTCTGATTATAAAAAAAAAAAATAGATTTTCAAATAAGCCACCAGTGAGGATTGAACTCGACCCCTTTGTTTAAAAGACCAGTGCTCTAACCACGAGCTATGGTGGCAATACAGTACATCACAAAGATTGTTATCGATGACTGTGTTTCACAAAGATATAGAAGCCTGGCTACATAGAAGCAGTGTCGACTATAAAAAAATTGATTTCTTCAAATAAGCCACCAGTGAGGATTCCCACGACCCTGAAGTTTACAAGACCAGTGCTCTAAATCCACTGAGCTAAAAGCAATACAAAGTACTCTTAATAGATTATCTGGCCGGAAGATTGTGTCTCATCTGGAAGTCTCTTTACATAGCGCTGTCGATTATAAAAAAAAAATTGATTTTCCAACAAGTCACCAGTGAGGATTGTTCCACGACCCTGGTTTACATAAGACCGCGCTCTAACCACTGAGCTATGGGTGGCAATTAGCCACTGCTCTAAAAAAAGATTGTTCCGCTGGAAGATTGTGTCTCACTCTGAAGTCTGACATATAGAAGCGCTGTCAGATTATAAATATAAATTGATTTTCAAATAAGCCACCCGTGATTGAAACTACTGTGACCCCCTGGCTATTTACAAGACCAGTCTCTTCTTACCACCGAGCTAAGTGGTGAAGTACACAGTACACTCAAAAAAGATTGTTGGTCGTGATGACTGTGTTTCTGCCACAAAGTTATATAGAAGCTCATTGTTATTAGAAGCAGTGTCGATTATAAAAAAAATTGATTTCTTCAAATAAGCTACCAAAGAGGATTATCCACAGACCCCTGGCTATTTACAAAAGAATTTTAAAGTTTCAACCATCTGAGCTATATGGTGTGGCGCTACAACACTCTAAAAAACATTTGTTGGTCGATGAGTGTAAGTCGTATAATACAAAGACATAGAAGTTTGCCATATAGGAAGCACTGTCGATTGTAAATAAAAATTATTCTTCAAAAGCCACTATGAGGATTGAATTCATGACCCAAAAGGTAAAGACCGGCAGGCTCTAAATCCGCAGAGCTGCGGATTGCAATGGTGGACTGTTTCAGTTAGATTGTTGAGCTGTTGACTGAAAATACTAAAGACTTCATAGAAAGAAACGCTGTGGGAGAATAACAAAATTGTATTCGTCAAATGTCAATGTGGATTGAACTTATCGACCCTTATTATTGAAAGACCAGTGCTCTAACTGCGGAGCTATTATTGTACAGTACTTTTAAAAGATTTCTGTTCTGGCTAAGATTTTGTCTCATCTGAAGTTCTGTTTTAAAGAAGCTAACCATTAAAAATAATATTTTCTTCAAATTGCTACCAGTTAGATTTCGAATCCATGACCCCTGGTTTATATAAGCAAGACTAGCACAACCACTGAGCTAAAGTGCCAAGTAGTGCTAAAAAGATATTGTTAAGTAGATGAATATGTTTCTACCCAAAAGATTACTGAAGCTCTGGTCGATTATAAAAAAATTAGTCTGTCAAATAAGGTTACCAGTGAGGATTGAATTCCACACCCCTACATATTTATGCGACCAGTGCTCTAACCACTACATGGTGGCACACAAAGTTCTAAATAGATTGTTCCGGCTGAAGATTGCAAAACTTCTCACCCCTGAAGTTCCTTATTACATAGAAGCTCTTTCGATTATATAAAAAAAAAATAGATTTTCAAATAAGCCACCAGTGAGGGATTGAACCCTCAAGTATCCTGGTTTAAAAGACCAGTGCTCTAATCCACTGAGCCAGATGGCGCACAGTACACTCAAAAAAGTGATTGTTTGTCAGAAAATGACCGTGTTTCTACACAAAGACATAGAAGCTCATTACATAGAAGAACTGTCGATTATAAAATAAGCTGCATACCAGTGAGGATTGAACCTACGACCCCTGGGTTTATAGTGACCAGTGCTCAACCATTGAGCTATGGCGGCACATATTATGTCAAAAGATTGTCCTGCTGAAGCAAGTAAGCCCCACTCTGAAGTCTTATTACAAAGAAGCTGTCGTTATGTCAAAATTGATTTTCAAATGTAAGCCAACAGTGAGGATTGAACTCGTTTAGACCCCTGGTTACAAGATCAGCCCTCTTACCACTGAGCTATGAGATGGCGCACAGTACACTAAAAGATTGTTGGTCAGATGACTGTGTTTTGCCACAAAGACATAGGAAGCCTATTACATATAGAAGAATAATGATTATAAAAAAAATTGATTTCTTCAAATAAGCCACAGTGATGATTGAACCTACACCCCTGGTTTACAAGACCAGTAACCACTGAGCTATGGTGGCACACACAGTACCATAAAGAGATTGTTGGGCAGATGGATTGTGTTTCTTTCAAAGACTTAATACATAGAAGCTCTTTCTGATTGAAAAAAATTGATTTCTTCAAATAAGCCACCAGTTAGAGAGAATCTACACCCGTGCTGCAGAAGACCTGTGCTCTAACCGCAGAGCTATGGTGGTACGTAGGACTGTAAGTTGATTGTTGAGCTGTTGGACTGAAAATTTCTAAAGACTTGTTAGAAAGAAACGCTGTGACAATAAATAAACAAAATTGTATCTGTCAAATAAGCCACTATGAGGATTGAACCCACGACCCCTGGTTTACAAGACCAGTGCTCTAACCATCGAGCTTGCGTCGGCACACAGTCCTCTAAAAAAGATTGTTTCGGCTGGATTGTGTCTCATCTGAAGTCTTCTTTACATGTAAGCGCTGTCCATTAAAAAAAATAATAGTTTTCTGGGCCAATTAAGCCACCAGTGAGGATTTCTCGAACCACGACCCTGGTTTACAAAATAAATCAGTGCTCTTACCACTGGAGCCGGTGGTAGACAGTACTCTAAAAAAGATTGTTGGTCAGATGAATGTGTTTCTTTCAAAGACTTATTACATAGGTTTCGATTATAAAAAAAAATAGATTTTCAAATAAGCCACCAGTAGAGGATTTGAACTCAGACCCCTGGGTTTAAAAGACCAGTGCTCAACCACGAGCCAGGCAATACAGTACTATGGAAACATTGTTGTCAGATGAGTGTGTCTTGCCACAAAGACATAGAAGCTCTGCTTACATAGAAGCACTGTCAGATTATTTAAAAAATTGATTTCTTCAACAAGTCACCAGTGAGGATTGAACTCACGACCCCAGGTTGCCAAGACCAAAGTGCTCTAAATCCACTGAGCTATGCTCGGCAATACAAAGCTCTGAAAAGATTGTTCCGCTGGAAGATTGTATCTCTCACTCTGAAGCCTTATTAGCATAGAAGCGCTGTCATTATAAAGCAAATTGATTTTCAAATAAGTTACCAGTGAGGATTGCACCTCCTACGACCCTATACATAAGAACAGTCTTCTACCACTGGAGCTATGGTGGCACAAGGTACTCTAAAAAAGATTGTTGGTCAGATGACTGTGTTTCACACAAAGAGATAGAAGCTCTCATTGCATAGCTTTACCCGTCGATTATAAAAAAAATGATTTCCAAATACAACCTGTTGAGGATTAACTCTGACCCTGGTTTACAAGACCAGTGCTCTAAATCCACTGAGCCGGCGGCACACAGTACTCTAAAAAACATTGTTGGTCAGATGACTGTGTTTCACACAAAGACATAGAAGCTCATTACATAGAAGCACTGTCGATTATAAAAAAAAAATTGATTTCTTCAAATAAGCCACCAGTGAGGATTACTCCGTCCCACGAACCCTATTTCTATAAAGACCAAAGTGCTCTAACCACTGAGCTATATGGTGGCAATACAGTACTTCTAAAAGATTGTTCCTCTCAAGATTGTGTCTCACTCTGGAAGTCTTATTGCCAGAAGCGCTAAGGCTCGATTGTAAAAAAAATTGATTTCTTCCAAATAAGCCACCAGTGAGGATTGAACCGACCCCTGGCTTCATAAAGACCAGTGCTCTGCAATCCACTGGAGCTATGCAGGTATACTACACTTTGAAGGACTAGCTCATTGGAAGATTGTGTCTCATCTGGAAGTCTTCTTACATAGAAGCGTCCATTAAAAAAATATTAGTTTTCGTTAAATAAGCCAACAGTGAGGATTGAACTGACGACCCTGGCTTACAAGAGCAGTGCTCTTACCACTGAGCTATGGTGGCACACAGTACTCTAAAAAGATTGTTCGGCTCAAGATTGTGTCTCATCTTAAGTCTTCTTACATAGAAGCGCTGTCCATTAAAATTAATAGTTTTCGACAAATAAGCCACCAGTGAGGATCGAACTCACGACCCCTGGTTTGCACGACCAGTGGTCTAACCACTGAGTTGTGGTGCGGCCACAAAATTATGTTATATCGTTAAGGGGATGAAATGTGTTTTTTCAAAGACTTATTAAGCATAGCTCTGTCGATTATAAAAAAAAATTATTTTCTTTCTTCAAATAAGCCACCATTGAGGATTGAATTCACGACCCTTGGTGTAGAAGACCAGTGCTCTAACAGCAGACCTATGGTGGTACGCAGGACTGTAACTAGATTGATGAGCTTTTGACTGAAAATACATCTAAAGACTTTTTAGAAAGAAACGCTGTCGACAATAGCAAAATTGAATTCGTCCAATAAGCCACCAGTGAGGATTGAACTCACGACCCCTGGTTTACAAGACCAGTGCTCTAACCACTGAGCTATGGTGGCACACAGTACTCTAAAAAGATTGTTGGTCAGATGACTGTGTTTCACACAAAGACATAGAAGCTCATTACATAGAAGCACTGTCGATTATAAAAAAAAATTGATTTCTTCTAATAAGCCACCAATGAGGATTGAACTCAGGAGAATGGTTTACAAGACCAGTGCTCTAACCACTAAATAAATGCCTAAATGCCCGCGACGACCCCGCCTTCCAAAAATGGTTTAAAGCAAAGAAGGGTCGCCGGGGAAGAGGGCACCCCAAAGCACGCTGATGTACAGCGGGCCCCGGCCCAACTTGCAGATTTATTAAAATTCCAAAAATGAATACAAACACTGCTCAAAAACAGGAGCAGTAAATTAATTACATAAAATGTTTTTACAGACATAAAGGTGTGAACACCATGCGTACAGACTACGCCCAAGGGCGGTAAGAAATGTGGCTAGGTTACAATGCCAAGACATAGTTCTGCGCCCAAGGGCGATATTGGAAGGCAAATACAATTCATTGGAAAGCAAATGTAATACTTTGGAAAGCAACTACAATGCGTGTAACACAAAACTAGGATATGTGATAAGTAAAAGTTTTAGCTAAAAATGGATAAGCTTATCTCTATATACAAAAGTATGAAATTAAAATCCAATGAATCTGAACACATGGATGAAAGACCTAAAAAAGAAGAAGGACATCACAAACAACGACACAACACACACAAGCACACCAGACACAGAAAAGAGTGTCAAATCAGTATGCACTCGGTACAGATTTGATAATAAAACTACAATTTACTAAACGTGGAATTACCCCTCAGTCAGCAAAGTGAGATAAAAATTTAAAGATACCAATTAAAAAACATTAAAATAATTAGCTAAAATAGATTCCAGATAAAACCCAAACACCCAGAGTCCTCTCGGGGGACACACCACCAAGAGATCAAAGACTGTGACACTCAAGCGCCGACAGGGGGCAAAGAAGTTACCCTTAAGAGCCCAACAGATCTCTCGAGATATACAAGCGACCATTAAAGATATATAGGAACGCAGACCACTGAACCCTGCAAACCTTCGCCATGCAGGGACCGACAGTAAGAGGGGTGTATTAAAAGGACCGACATAGGAGAGCGGCAGAAACAATTAAAAAGTATATTAAAAAATACATTATAAAAAGTAAGTTAAAAATATGATGAAGTATTTACAAGATGAAATATGATAATAAAAATATAGAATATTAAAAGTTTTCAACATGTATAAAAATATAATAAATAAAGTTACAACAATCCATATAGTACATATACAATAAAACCATTTGAGCCTAAGCTTAGTGGACTGAAGTGCCAACGAGGAATACGGAGTGGCCTTCACGCCTTGGGTGGCCCTACCAGGAGAATACACTCCCGACGTACTTCACCCACTCCTCCTCGCCGCACTCCCTAAAAGGGTAAACAGACCCATTGCCAATAAGGCAAACCAAAAGCAATATCAAAGTGAATATCGGTCCAAAAAGTATAATGTAAAAGTAAATAACACATAACACATTAAAAGATAACAGTTAAAAATTTTAGGCTAAAAACCATAGTAAAATACTTAATAAATTAGTCCCCATCGCGGGTCAGTGAATCTCACAACTCGTTACTTATCCTGAACGATTGTGCCATTTTCCCGATAGCCTGAATATTGTTGATGAGATTTTTGAACCAGGTTATTTTATGAGCGTCCGCAGGCTTCAATAAATGAAACTCCTTGGTGAGCGAGCAGTCAAAGGTATAATGATCTGCATCGCCCACCAGCCCGCAGACGCAAAGTGGTGACCCAATTCTTTTAAAGCGATGAAGATATTGAGGAAAAGGGCCATGTCCACTTAGAAAATAGATTAAAATTTTGTTGTGAATTAAAAACTTGGAGCTAACCGTACTAATAAATGATCTGACCCTAACCCCCGAGGCCGAGTCATATTGGTTCCAGTAAATGTTCCAAGAATTTAAAATGTGAGTTTTCAGTTTGCGATTTAAAAATGAACGAGGAGCTGGAATATCCAACTCCTCTCCTGTAGATATGGCTTGTTTTGCGAACTGGTCGGCCAACTCGTTGCCTTCAATACCAACGTGGGCCTTTACCCACGAGAGGCCGACCAGGTTATTTGCTGCATAGAGATCTTTTTTAACTGTATTGACGAATTTAGATCTGGAGCTGGCGCTCTTGAAAGCCATTATTGATGACAAGCTATCAGAATGAATATTGATTTTAAAATTATTGCTGGCGGCCCAATTCGCTGCATGTTGAATGGCCGCCAAGCTCGGCTTGAAACACTGAATTAAAAGATTTGAGTTTGTATAGAAAGTTTTGTATATTGCTATTGTTTTGGAGGATGCACACGGCGAACCCAGTTTCATCTTCCACCCTGAATCCGTCCGTGTACACCTCAAAATCTGCATTTTGAATCTGGAGGGGTGGAGATATGTATTTTTCAGCTGAGGGGATGTTTTTGACTGGAATATTAGAATCCAGGTGAACATTATCGATTATATTATTATATTGAGCAGAGCGCCGCACCCAGATCTGAAATTTAATAAATTCTGCTTCAGCTGTGATGTGAAGGGGGGGGGGGGGGCCAGTAAGAATGTTTAGAACGTTGGTTGATGTGGTACGGTAGCTCCGCGATAATTTTAAAAGAAATATCCTCTGAATGGAGTGCAAACGTTTTATTTGAGTTTTTGTTAAGGCCCCGCCCCATACACTGGCTCCATACAGCAGGGCCTTCTCAATGGTTGTGAGATACCACGTTTTAATGAGGTTCTTATTGACACTCCAGTCAGTTTTTAGAATCCGATTAAAATTGGAAGTTAAAATCAGCATCTTGCCATGTAATGAATTGATATGTTCGGACCAGGTAAGTTTATTGTCTATGACGATTCCTAGTATCGTTAAGCTATCGGTGACTCTAATAGATGTGTTATAAATCTTAAAAGTTGGTTTACGGTTCAGGATAGTAGAGTTTCGCTTGGAGAGCTTTTGCGATGCGATACTACGATACACCACGGCCTGGCACTTTTGAACAGAAAGATTGAGTTTAAGGGAGTCTAAAGATCTTGCAATATTGGCCAGAGCGAGGTTGGTGTTAGCCTCAAGAACTCTGGCCGTGCGACCCCCTATGATGAGTGCCAGGTCGTCGGCAAATGCCTGAACGTAGAGCTCTCCATCATTAAGTTTTAAAACAGCATTGATATAAATATTCCAAATTATAGGTGCTATCACTGAACCCTGGGGACAGCCTCTGTAACATTGTCTTGATGTTTCAAAGACCTCGTTAACATAATATACATGACGGTCTTTCAAATAATATTATATAAAATTTTTATAAAATAATGGGAGATTAAAATCATTAAACATGTTAAAAAGTACCGGCCAGTTCATATTGTCGAAGGCCGATTTTATGTCCATGGAGACGAGGGCAAGATGTTCATTAGGTATTCTGTTTTTAATGGTCTCCACTATTTTTGAGATGGCCAGATCACAGCTTCTGCCCTCCAAGAAGCCGTACTGATTGTCATGAATGATGTTATTCTGATCCAGCCATCTATTTAATTTAAGTAAAAAGAGCCTTTCGACAATTTTGCCCAGAGTTGAAAGGAGGCAAACCGGCCGGTACGAAGAACATATGCCAGGATCCTTGCCACTTTTTAACAAGAAAAAGATCCTGGCATTTCTAAGACATTTCGGAAAATAGTTAAAATGGAAGCACAGGTTAAAAATATCAAGCATAAAAGTTTTGTCAGTTTCGAAAACCGCCCTCCACATTCTATAGTCGATCCTGTCCAGGCCGGGTGCTTTACCACCTTTGAGACCATTGAAAATTATTTCTAAGTCAGATAAGTTGAGAGGTTCAATAGGGCCGAGTATAGGGGAGTAAATAAGTTCCTCCCCTGGAGATTGGTCCGGGAAAAAACTGTCCATGATAAAAGAAATTTTATCTTTTATGGAGTTATTTGGATTATTGTTAGGATTGACTCCAATTATACTATTGTTTCTAAATTTATTGAAAACCAGTTTGAATAGGGAACCAAATCTTTCGTTATAATTTATGCAATAGGTTTCCCAGGCCTTTCTCTTTGTATGCAGCAAAAGTTTCTTGTACTCAGCCCTGGCTTTACGGTACTCGCACCCGGAATTCTGGACCATGTCAACATTGCAATTGTTCGATTTATTTCGCATATATATCTTAAACATTTTGCTCACTTTATTTCGTAGTCGTCGGAGGCCCTCGTTCCAGAAGCTGAATCTATGGGCAGACCTTTTTGGCTTCTTTTTAAAGGTTTTAAATGCACCTTTCTTAACTAAATCAGTTAGGTCCTGTATAAAACTATTGAGATATAAAATATTAATAACGTTCTTTAGTTTCCTTTTTAACAGATTCAGGTGCTTTTTCATAAAGTTAATGAATTTGTTCTGCCCATGTTTAGATTTAAAAAAGAAATCAGCTTCTGGCAATTCTTCAATTTCGATGTTAAAATAAATATACTTGTGATCGCTGTGGGACTCCATATCCAGGATCCCCCAATTTTTTATATAATTAAAAATGGAGGTACTAATAAGGGTCAAATCGGGAAACCCCACATTAATAGAAGATATGAAAGTAGGTCCGTACTCCGGTATATTGGCTAAATGTAAATTATTGGAGGCCATGAACTCCGACAATTTTCGTCCTCTGTCGTTGTCGGAGTCATAGCCCCAACTCCTGGCCTTACAATTAAAGTCCCCCCACAAGAAGGTTAAAACTGTTATGAAAATTAAAATCAGTAAACTCATCCAGCAAATCGTCAATATCATTGTGGGGAGGAAAATAACAATTAAAAACATTTAATATTAAATTATTAAAATGCAGTTCAACACACACAGTATTTGTGGTGTTGAACTTAAAATAACAGTTAAAATCTTTATTAAAAACATATAATAATGCATTTTTACTCTGAGATGAAAAAATTTTTCCACCGAAGTCGGACGTTGGGGGTTCCCCTTTGCAAAGATAAGGATCCTGGATTGCGATGAAATCAAGTTGGAGATCCCGAGCGATCAAGAAGGCCCCCGAGTGAGCCGCGATGCAATGATTGACATTAATCTGAACACCCCGAATATTCTTAATTTCCATAGTCGGTCCTCTGCCTAATTAGATCTTTTTGTTTATTTAAGGATTTGCAGTTCGGGTCCAAACAACTGTGTTCAGTTCTATAGTTAGTTCGAAATTTTTTGTTGGACTCTGCACAATTAATGCAATATGGCCCCTGCAGCGGTGTTTCTTGCCTCGTACATCTCCACAACTGTCACACCTTTGTTCTGATTTCGGGTCGCAATTCTTAGTGGTGTGTCCGAACGCAAAGCACTTGCGGCATTGTCGTGGGGACACAAATTCTTTCAATCTCAAACGATTAAACTGAAAGTAAAAGCCCTCCTTAGCTATAAATTCGTTATACTTTTTCGGAATCACCGAGAGGACCCAGTGGTTATATTTGCTGTTTCGGGCAGGGATACTAAAATCGACTTGGAAGAGGGGCTTGTTGTTCCCAAAATCTAGTGTTATGTTCTTGGACAACAGACCATTCTTTAAAGCATTTTGATCTACGTCTTTATCAACGTTGTATAAAATTATCTGGGGTGGTTTCCAGTTTGGAACAACAAAATAGTATTTTTCTAACACTCTTTGTCACACTTCTCCATAAAACTTCTTTAATTGCCTGTATCTCATCAAGCTTGAGCGGCTATCAATTTAATACCCCCCATAAATTTTCCTATGCCTCTTAAACATGCTTCTGGAGTTTATTTGTTCTGAAGAATCTCCACAAACAATTTCCTATTAGATTCGTGATTTCTCGCTCTAACAACTGAGCTACGGTGGCACACAGTGCTCTAAAAAGATTGTTCCGCTGAAGATTGTGTCTCACTCTGAAGTCTTATTACATAGAAGCGCTGTCGATTATAAAAAAAATTGATTTTTTCAAATAAGCCACCAGTGAGGATTGAACTCACGACGCCTGGTTTACAAGACAAGTGCTCTATACCCCTGAGCTCTGGTGGCACGCAATACTATAAAGTGATTGCTGGGCAGATGAATATGTTTCACTCAAAGACTTATTGCATGGAAACTCTGTCGATTAGAAAAAAAATTGATTTCTTCAAATAAGCCACCAGTGAGGATTGAAATCACGACCCGTTGCGCAGAAGACCTGCGCTCAGAGCTATGGTGGTACACAAAACTGCGACTAGATTGTTGAGCTGTTGGCTGAAAATACATCTAAAGACTAATTAACAGAAACGCTGTGGACAATAACAAAATTGTATTCGTCAAAAAAGCCACCAGTGAGGATTCAACTCACGACCCCTGGTTTACAAGACCAGTGCTCTAACCACTGAGCTAGGGTGGCACACAGTGTTCCTAAACGATTGTTCCGCTGAAGATTGTGTCTCACTCTGAAGTCTTATTACATAGAAGCGATGTCGATTATAAAAAAAAATTGATTTTCAAAGAAGCCACCAGTGAGGATTGAACTTACGACCCCTGGTTTACAAGACCAGTGCTCTAACCACTGAGCTATTGTGGCACACAGTACCCTAAAAAGATTGTTCGGCTGAAGATTGTGTCTCATCTGAAGTCTTATTACATAGAAGCGCTGTTCATTAAAAGTAATTGTTTTCGTCAAATAAGCCACCAGCGACGATTGAAGTCCCGACCCCTGGTCTACAAGACCAGGGCTCTAACCACTGGGCTATGGTGGCACGCAGTACTCTAAAGAGATTGTTGGGCAGATGAATGTGTTTCACTCAAAGACTTATTACATAGAAGCTCTGTCGATTATAAAAAAAATTGATTTCTTCAAATAAGCCACCAGTGAGGATTGAACTCACGACCCCTGGTTTACAAGACCAGTGCTCTAACCACTGAGCTATGGTGGCACACAGTATTCTAAAAAGATTGAGACAGTTTCAGCTGGAAGAGCCGTGTCTCATCTTAAGCCTATTAAGCATAGAAGCGCCATCCATTAAAAATGTAATCGTTTTCACAACAAAACCATTAGTAAGTGATTGAACTCACGACCGGTTTATAAGACCATGCTCTAAACTTCACTGAGCTATGTCGGCACACAGTACTCAAAAAAAAAAGATTGCCTCATGGAATATTGTGTCTCATCTGGAAGTCTTCTTTACATGCAGCGTCCATTAAAAATACGTTTTCGTCAAATAAGTTTCTACCAGTAGAGGTACTGAACTCACGACCCCTGGTTTACAAGACCAGTGTGTTTCACCACTGAGCTATGCGGCAATATAGTACCATAAAGAGATTGTTGCTGTATGAATGTGTTTTCTTTCAAAGACTTATTACTTTCCAGGTTCTTTCGATTATAAAAAAGTTGATTTTCAAATAAGCCACCATAGAGGATTGAACTCCCCGCACGACCCCTGGTTTGTTACACTAATGCTCTAACCACTGAAACTATATGGCGAACAATACTTAAAAACATTGTTATCAGATGATTGAAGTCACAATAAAGACATAGGTCACATAGAAGCACTGTCGATTGTAAATAAAAATTGGATTTCTAAAAAGCCACCAGTGAGGATTGTCCCACGACCTCGAGTTTACAAAGACCAGCGCTCAACACTGAGCGCCATGGTGGCACACACAGTATTCTTGGTGATTGTTCAGCTGAAGATTGTGTCTCATCTGAAGTCTTATTACATAGAAGCGCCAGTCCAATAAAAATAACGTTTTCGTCAAATAAACCATTAGTGCGATTGAACTCACGAACCTGGTTTACAAGTCCAGTGCTTCAACTCTGAGCTACGGTGGCACGCAGTACCATAAAGAGATTGTTGGGGAGATGAATGCAGTTTCTTTCAAAAGACTTATTACAGAAAGTTTTCGATGAGAAAAAAATTATTTCTTCAAATAAGCTACCAGCAAAAGATTGAATTCACGTATCCGTGCTGCAGAAGACTTCAAACTTCAAACTGCAGAGCTATATTGGTACGCAGGACTGTAAGTTGATTGTTGAGCTTTTGACTGAAAATATCTCTCAAAGACTAGTTAGAAAGAAATGCCAGACAATAACAAATAGCCTGTCAGGGCCAAGCTTCAGTAAGGATTGAACTCGCATTTTATCTCTTGCTATTTACATAAGACCAAAGTGCTCTAATCATCGGAGCTATGGTGGCACACACAGGTATTCTAAAAAAGACAATCAGTTGAAGATTGATGCCTCATTCTGTTCACAGTAGAAGCGTCGATTAAAAAATAATCAAGTTTTCGTCAAATAAGCCACCGTGAGATTGAACTCACGTTGAATTTGGCTGGTAAGACTAGTGTCAACCATTTGTTGCGTATAACACAGTACCATGTAAAGATTGTTGGGCAGATGTGAATGTGTTTTCTCAAGACTTATTCCCATAGAAGCCTTTCTGACATAAAAAAAGTTTATTTTCAAATATGCCACCAGTGAGTATTTCAAAGTCCCACGACCCCTGGTTTGCTAAGACCAAAGTGCTCTAACCACTGAGCTATAGGCAATACAGTGCTCTAAAAAAATATTGTTGGTTAAGATGAGTGTGTTTCACACAAAGACATAGAAGCCTTCATATTAGAGTTAATACTGGTTATAGAAGCACTGTCGATTATAAAAAAAAAATTGATTTCTTTCCAAAAAAAGCCACCAGTGATTGAAACTGACCCCTGGTTTACGTAAGACTAGTGCTCTAACCATCGGAGCTATGGTGGCAAATACAGATTCTTAAAAAAAGATTGTTCTCAGCTGAAGATTATGTCTCATCTGAAATCTTATTTACATAGAAGTCCATTAAGAATGGAATCGTTGCCTGCAACAGTTTACCTAGTAAGGATTGAAACTCACGAACCCCAGCTCACAACCAGTGCTCTAACCTCTCATTAAGTGGTGGCACGCAGTACCATAAAGAGATTGTTGGGCAGATGAATGCTTCTTTCAAAGACTTGCTGTACAGAAGTTCTTCGATTATAAAAAATTGGATTTCCAAATAAGCCACCAGAAAGATTGGAATTCACGACCCGTGCCGTGAAGATCTGCAGTTTCTAACCGCAGAGCTGCGGCGGACTGTAAGTTGATTGTTAAGCTGCTGACTGAAAACAGTCTCTAAAGATTAGTTAGAAGAAAACGATGTGCACACAAATTGTAAATAGGTTTCGCTCAACTAAGCCACCAGTGAGAGTTGAAATCTACGACCTCTGGTTTAGCAAGCATCATGTTCTCTTAACCACTGAGCTATGGTGGCATTTGCTTACATAAAAACATTGTTGGTCAGATGACAGTGTGTTTCACACGCAAAAGACATAGAAGTCTCGATACATAGAAGCACTGTCGATTGTAAAAAAAATTGATTTCTTCAAAAAAAAGCCACAGTGAGGATTGAACTACGACCCCTGGTTTTACAAGCCAGTGCTCTAGCCAAACTGAGTAAAAGTGGTGGCACAGTAGTCTAAAGAAATTGCTTCAGCTGAAGATGTGATACATCATCATCTGAATCTGCTTTACATAGAAAGCGCTGTCATTATAAAAAAATAATACGTTTTCTCAAATAAGCCATACATCGAGATTGAATTCACGACCCTGCGTATATGACCAGTACTCTAAACCAGAGCTTATGGTCACGCAGCTTTGTACCAGATTGTTCGGCTGAAAGATTGTTCTCATTAAGTTGCTTAGAAGAAAGCGCTGTCATATAAAATAATTGTTTTGTACAAATAAGCCCCAGTGAGGATTGAACTCACTGACCTCATGGTTTACAAGACCAGGTGCTCAACCACTGAGCTTAAAATTGCAAGTTTTAGTACATAAAAGTATTGCTGGTGACAAGATGAAGTGAGCACTTCTTTCAAAGACATAAATGGCTCTTCCGATTGTAAAAATTATTTCAAATAAGCCACGCAGGTAATTGCACCGACCCCTGGTTTTCAAAAGACAAGTGCTCTAACCACTAGATATGTAGGCACACAGTGCTCTCTAAATAGACACCTGAAGATTGTGTCTCACTCTGAAGTCTTATTACATAGGTTTTTTCGATATAAAAAAAAAATAGATTTTCAAATAAGCCACCAGTGAGATTGAAACCACCTCAAGTAATTGTTTAAGCGACGGCGTTTCTAAACTTCACTGAGCTATGGTGGCACCCAGTACTCTAAAAAAGATTGTTGGTCAGATGACTGCAGCCACAAAGACATATAGAAGCTCATTACATGTGAAGCACGATTATAAAAAAATTGATTTCTTCAAATAAGCCACCAGTGAGGATTTCGAACTCACGACCCCCCTGGTTTACAAGACCAGTGCTCTAACCATCACTGAGCTATGGCGGCAATACAGTGCTCTAAAAAAGACGTTCCGCTGGAAGATTGTGTCTCACTCTGAAGTCTTATTGTATGCTGTCCATTAAAATAATCGTTTTCGTTTCAACAAACCATTAGTAAGGATTGAACCTTATGAACCCTGGCGTTTACAAGTCCAAAGCTCTAACTCTGAGCTATGGTGGCACGCAAAATATAAAGAGATTGTGGGGCAGATGAATGTGTTTTTTCAAAGACTTATTACATAGAAGAGTAAATGATGCAACTGAACGAAGTACACAG
>BGPR01024230.1:0-23439 GCA_013235015.1 Araneus ventricosus | reverse complement strand
CCATACAAATGAAAAGCCCTCTTGTGGATAAGTACATAAATATTTTTTTCGGAAAGATGTATAAAGTGCATTGTTATACAAAAGAAAAGCCTTATTCTTGTGATGTATGTGGAAAAGGATTTTTTCATGGAGGAAATTTAGCTACACATTATCGTATTCATACTGATGAAAAGTCCTATTCCTGTGTTGTATGAAATAAAGATTTTTCTCAGAAAAGTCAATTAAATGTGCATTTTCTAACTCATACAAATGAAAAGTCCTTTTCTTGTGATGTATGAAATAAAGATTTTTCTCAAGAGTGTCAGTTAAATGTGCATTTTCGGACTTGTTACGTTTATCCTCCAAATTCGTGACTCACCTAAAATTATTAGCTTAGATCGTATAGTTGATTTCAAATAGTAAGCAAGTTCGGAATATTACAAAAATTTATTTACAATCTATTCACAAACCGATATGACAGTATAAGGTAAAATTAGCCTGGCTGGTGAGCTTTTATATTATTAATTCGAATATCTATCCGGGTCTGCTGCTATATTTTAATGTTATTTTTTTGCCAAAAATTAATAAAAGGAGATGCCTTATCTGCGACATGCCGCTGTATCACGATGGCATGTGTGGCGATTATGCGATATCAATATGTTATTCCAAGGAATTTTCGTGTCTAATACAACCACGACGGAAGGATACTCATGGCGTCGTAAAAGTAACGATATAGTTTTAATGATATAGACGTTATTGCCGCGACGCGGTTTACATTCGCTAATGATACAAAACAACAACAATAATTTTATATTTGCAGGTGTAGAAGTTTTTATTAAACAAGACCTAACATTATTGTCTCTACCAATAAATATCTCTGATACTCCAAGTTCCTACAATAATTTTGATTTTACATTCCCCTCAACATGAGCTTCATCATTAATTTCAAATTTTATATAGAGATGATGTTTTAAAGCGATTAATCTGTTTCTAACTGAGTAAATATTGTTCCTTCCAACTTCCAAAGTTGTTTCAAAAAGAAGAGTCTGGTAAGTCTTTCTTTCTTTGTATGACTCCCCTGGCTGTTGTAGAGTCAATCGGTTCAATAAAATGTACGGGGTCTTAAGAGTCCATAACCTACTGAGGAAGTGAGAGGTTCCGGCTCTTCCTGGATCATTCTCCAGAGGTCGATTGTGATTGATGACTTCAACCTCTGAGAGAATTGTTGAAAGTTATTCAAAAGAAAATGTCGAATTTTAATGAATGTGACACGAACCCTGTTTCAATCAACGGGAACTTAATTGCATTTTTTAAAAATTACGTTTCTGACTTAAGCAGCACACGTTATATAGTCTGTCAATCTTCAAATAACCTGTTGGATTTATTTTAAATGCGAATATTTAATTCATTGTATTTTAATTAAGGTATTTAAAAGCACTGATAGGAAAAGATTTAGCTTTGGAAAATACTTTATGTTGTTACAAACAGCAGAGTTTATTACCAATGCATTTTATATTTGATTCAAGATTTTTCAAAATTACGAATATTAATCATATTTAAGACTTTTTCAAATACTAGCAATACGTAACTGAACGAAGTATCGAGTTCTACAATGTCTTTTTAAATCGGGTTTCTGATAAAAATGTTTACCACATACATCACAAGAATATGGCTTTTCATCTGTATGAGTTAGATGATGCTTATTTAAATCACCTTTCTGACAAAAACCTTTATTGCACACGTTGCAAGAAAATGGCTTTTCGCCTGTATGAATTCGATAATGTGTAACCAAATTGCTTTTCTGAGAAAATCCTTTTCCACATACGTCACAAGAAAAGAGCTTTTCAATTGTATGAGTTCCCAAATGCACATTAAAACTACTTTTATATGAAAATTTTTTATGGCATACATCACAAGAATAGGGCTTTTCATTTGTATGAGTCCGAAGATGCTTATTTAAATTACTTTCAAAAGAAAAATCTTTATAGCATACATCCCGTGAATATGACTTTTCTATCATATCGGTATGAAAATGTTTTTTTAAAAGCAGTTTCTGATAAAATTTCTGACCACAGATATCACATGCGAAATATTTCTTATTTTTGTCATTTACATTTTCGACATTTTTATCAGTATCAACTGTTTCCACACACAGATCACTAATCAAATGCGTTTCGATTTTCTTGATTTGCGTCTCCATCCTGTATGTTCTGCACTGATGTTGTCCTTTAAGAAAATGAGCAGAAGTTGAATCAAGGAAAATTTTCTGATCTCGGTGTTTTGCTTTATTTGAAGAAATACCTTCTTCTGTTGCATCCAGAGATCTTGGAAGCAACCTGGTGAAGAAAAAAAATTTTATTACCACTTAAAATATAAAAAGCAATTCAAATGATTATTCATAAAAAATAAAAAACGATATGTTGTCTTCTTGACTCAGTGGCGTAGCGGAGGGGTCAAGATGAGCGTAGATGCCCGGTCGCCAGTCTTTTGAGACGTCATTGCGTCAAAACATTACTGTGTTTAGAATTTTATTACCACTTCTATACTTATAAAAGGCAAAGTTTGCGTGTGTGTGCGATGTAAAGACGAATCTATCGCACTTACAGCCATGAAATTTGACACACAGATAGTTGTAATGGTGACTCAATGCACCTGGAAGCCGGAATTTTTAAATTTAATCTAGAAAATTTTTTATTTAATGTTTTGTGTTGTTTTGGGTCATTTTTGACACGTTTACGGCTGTAGTATCTTTTATAATGATTGTTGAAAAACAATTAATGCACCATCGGATAGAATAAACAATTTTCGTTCTAATGAAGTTCGTTTTGAATTTCCACATAATTTACTGAATTTTGAGAAATTTTTAAATGATAGTCTTTTTTATAGTAATTTTTTATAAAGATTTCTTCAAATTCTCGCATCTGACGTTCTAACAACTCTATAATTTTCATTTTTTTTTCCAGCTTATAATTGGGACATTTCTGACGGATCTAAAGCAAAAACGGTTAAAATATCTTATTCCGTTTTTTTTTAAATTAATTTTTCCCTGATCAGTTCAAAGTTTTTTTTTTTTTTTGCTAGCAAGCTTTGACAGTGTGAGTTTCTCCGGAAGATTCTAGAATGCATTGTTGCTTCCTCGCAGGAGGTGACGTAATATGCTTTCATTTGCAGCCTGCATTTCTACAATCCGATTCCTTCCGGTGAAGTAATACTGTCTTTTTTTACCTTCGGATAATAATAAAATCAATGCACCCGTAGGATTTTTCCATACAGGAAACAAAAACTGTTTGAAAATAACTGACACTCAAGAAATCTGTACCCTAAAATTAATTTTTAAACTTATTAGTTATCTTAATTAAATTATTACTCATTACTTAATATATTTTTCACACTTCCGTAATTTTTCTGTTTGCAAAACATATTGCAGAATTTTCAAAGGGGAAGGCCTCCCTTTTCCTGCATGACTCATACTCAGAGAAACAACTCAAAATGACAGAAAGACCGAAAGTTTGTTGAAGATGAAAATGTGCAAAAGAGTCTCTCAAAAAGGTTTGTATGTCGATCTTCGGCAAAATGGAACAGATCCCTGCCAGTTTAGAATCCATTTCTTGAAAGGGACCTCTATGACATCAACGAAGACAGAAAAACTATTACCATTGGTCGTTAAAAAAGATACAAACCTTCTGTTTTGTGACAAGAGCTCTGCATTCCCTACGTTGCTGATTAAAAATATAAACTTAAAAAAATCTTAAGCAAAGTAAAATCTTAATAAAAATTTCCATTGCAAAAAAAAAAAAACCCATAAAAGACAAAGATATGAAAAAGGCAAGATAACGAATTTTTCCAGCGTTTACATATTAAAACACGCAAGCATAATATTTCTTCATCATAGAAAAGAAGAAAAAAATCGACTCCAACCAACTTTTTTCAATACGGCTCAAAAAGAATAAAAATCGGCTCAAAGAGAAACAAAACATCAAAAGACAGAAAAATGGAGAAAAAAATGCAAGAAATAATAAATTAAAATACTGCAAGTATAATTTTTCTTCTTACGCGAGTAAAAATAATAATGGGGGAAAAAAAGAAATTCACAAAAATGTGCAGAAAACGTCGGAATTTACTACTTAAAATTAAATAAATAAAAATCAAATTCAATTTTTATTTTTTAAAAAATGTACGGCGTGAGCTCTCTCTTGCACTAATCCATCACTTTACCAAATTTAATTGTATGCCAAACCCTTTGAGAGTGCATAAAGAACAAAAACTGAAAATTCATGCATACATACATACGTAAAAAAATCGCTCTTTTCTATAATAATTTCCGTCCAATACTTTGACAATCCCATAATTTATCAAAATGTTCCGTATTCATAACAGAAAAAAGAATACACAAGATTAACAAAAAAAAAATTGCCGACTCAAAATATTAATAATAACGTCAGGTATTGGAATAATTCATCAAAAAGATCTCAGAGAAATGGGAAAAAAGTATTAATTCCGGTATAACTCCTATTTGATATTAAATCATCAAAGAAGCAAACAGTATCCAATGTGAATGCTGATTTGTAATTTTTTATAGACAGATGAAGGAAAATTTACGATCTCACAAGTTTTCTGAATCTGTTTCGCCCGCAGCCAAAGTCTTGTGCGACTTCCACATTTGAGTACAACTAACAGCTATAAACTGAGTATCTAATTGAATTTATAACGGGAATAGCCAAAATTTCGGTCCGCGGAAATTTAAATGCACACAGTCCGCTGCCTGGCGCGTGTGCAGAAACTCATATGGCCTCCGTTTCAGATTGTCAGTAAATGACTGATTTTCATTGGTAGCTGTCCTCATACGTGACCCCCGGGGAATAGCGAAATCCTATCATTTTTTGCCAGCCCTACTCCTCCCCCGAAACTACACAGAGAGGAAAGATTGGTGATTGACAGCGTTACCATAGCAACAACCTTTTTCCGGTGGTGGAATTCTCAAGACAAGTACATTTCGAATTTTTCACAGACTTTTCAAGGACCCAACAAAAAAAATCAAGTATCTTTCTGTACTTTTCAACGACTCAACGAAAAATCAAGTACTTTTCCGGGGCCCCGAGTATGGCAAATAAAATTCAAGGATTTTCAGGGACCGTGGGAACCCTGTGAAAGCATGCAGAAAGAGCATTAGTATAGTACAGTGGCAAACAAGTTGAGGGTAAAAAGAAAATATCTGAGTTTGTTTCTACTAAGAAAGGTGCTATATTCATTCTTAAAGACCAATTCGAATACTTTTTTTAAGTTATGAATAAATGTTAGCTTGTTTCTAATTCGTAATTGTTATTTTTCCTTCATTTTTCAGTGAATTTAAAGAAACATGTTCGGATTAACCGAAATTTCGAATTCCCAAGGTTCTATTGTATTTTTTTAATGTATACAATTACCTTGCAATTGAATAATAATCACCTGAAGCTCTATTGGAGTTATATGAAACTACCATGGCTTTGGTGGAAATAAAAGATTTCAACAACCTGTAAAATCTGCCTTTGTTGAAAAAGTAGAATATATTTCATACACCTTGAAAAAAAAACATCCTTGAACTAGAATTTTGCCATTCCACATGTAAAAGCTTTATATACAAAGAAAATTTTCCATACTAAAATTTTTTTCTCCTATTGCAATTCTTTTTTTCCTGGTGAAAATTTTAAGAATTGTTTTACAGTAAAAAAGTAATTCTTTCAACATTCTTCATAAACAAGTATGACACATATTTGGATATTTTCTTAGCTCGAACATTTTTTAATTTTTACAAAATTTAAGTATTAATACAAAATTGTTTGTCTCATTCAGTGGGAACAAGTCTTATTATGAATTGTTACAAATACAAATGACATACATATAATAAAAAATAAATATTATATTAATTATATAATGAAATCCAACATAATAAAGTAATTATCGACTGTTGCAGTTTTAAATTTATAAAGTTTGCGGAAATTTTACTTTTAAAATGAACACCTTAACCTTTTGGAGTTTTGCTATAAATATTTTTAACATCATGGGGTAAAAGCAGAATGTAAGAAGTATAAAAATGGGAAAAGCAGGTTAAAACGAGATGGAATTATTTTTATGTAGAGATTTTTCTGTGTAAATAGTTCAGGTTTTGTATTCTTTTAGGTTAAACTTAAAAAAAAAAAAATCACAATTTTTTTAGTAAAAAGAAATAGTGTTTTATTTGCATTCTCAATGCTTAATTTTGCAACAGCTTTTTAAAATAACAGCATTTAATAACAGAGTCAACACTTATTTGCTATTTATTTGATTTAAAATTACAGGTTCGAAAGAATGGTGAAATAAAGCTGGGCATTAAACTATGTAAATAAGGTAGAAATCACTTTTTAAAAAAATGGACTGGATTAAAAGGAATCCTACAAAATCGTTGGAAGGATGCCACAATGGTGGAGGGGGCAGAATACAAAGAGAGCCTCCCCTTCCGTCCCATTTTTTTAGCTACAAGAATGATGTTAAAGATGATCTCAACAAGTGTTCCTAAAATTTATGACAAATACCTCCAGATCTTTAAAAGAAGTTCATAATTAAAAAATAAAGAGGGGGGAACATCTTTTTTCAAAAAAGGAAAAGAGTCAATGACTGAAATTTGAAAAAGTTTGAGTGAAAAGCAAATACGTTTTAGAGCCTAAATGATTCTGGAATATAGTCCGAAACAAAACTTATCATTCTTGGGAGTGACGGCAATTTTGTTGGATGCCACGGCAGCTTCATCCCAGTGTCCTTCATTGGGAAATGTATGGCAACATCAGGGGTGGGAAGATAACACTTAATGATGAACTGATGTACAAAATGGTTCACAATTTTGCACTAATTAAAACAAATGGGAACATCTTGATCATTCTATAATTCTAGATAAATTTGTGAGAATAATTGCATGACATTTATTTTATGCAGTCTTTCACAGGAAAAAAAAATATCCAATGCCAATTTAAATAAAATAGATAACAAAATTGTGAAATTTACTAAATTTCTAATTTAAAATGGAACTGCATACAATTATGGCTGTTCCTATTAAATTAGCAAGACCAATAATATGTTCATAAAAGTGAGCATTAATCTACCTTGTTAGTAGTTAAAATCATAAAGATAAACTGAAAACTGACCAATAATTATTAAACAAAAGATTTAAAAAGATCAATTTATTTTAAAAATAATCTTTAAATAAAAACTGGAGATACTTGAAATATTGTTCTGAATTACAGGATACAAATAACATTCAATTGCAGCAACACTTCATGCTATTTCAGATAAATATAATGTTTCCAAAACTTAATTTTATATACAACATACCATACTTATAATCTTTTTCATAACTTATTTCAAACATTTATTTTTTTATAACAAAATGCTACTTAAAAAAAAATTAAGAAATCTCAATTTTGGGAACCACTGTTATTCATTAGCTAGCTTCTTAAAATTGAAAATATAATCACTATATAAAAAAATGTAAATCTTATTCACACATAATTTAATATGCCATAGTTGCCATTCTAATTCTTATAGAAAATTATTACTATTGTAATAGCATGTATGTCTGATGATAAAAAAACAATGAATGGAAATGCACACATAACAGAATGTCAAACCAAGTTTCAACAGAAATTTGAAAATAAACAGGAATATCTGAAAATAATTTTACTTATAATATTTTCTTCTTGAAAATATAATCTCTCACATACACAGCAAACATACTATTCACATTGCAGTTCTTTTATTTTGTTTCCTTCGGCTAGAACAAAAGTAAATAATAAAATTGCTTCTTCAGGATTAAGAGCATATTAGCACAAGAAATTTGTTCATCTATTAAGTATCTAAACATGATATTCGGATTATCTGAGTATGCACAATAACATTTATAAGCAAATAAAACAAATAGAGGAGGGAGAATATCAGTTATTCTAAAAAAAATTCTGTCAATATTTATATTTCAAGAAAAGTAACCAAATTTTTTTCTTCTACCATTTAAGCATAAAGGAGAGATGGAATGAGTTATATTATTTTCAAATTTATTTTTTAAATGCAAAATATATTGAATATTTTTCAATAACAATATAAATTTATCAAATTCAATAGTCTATCTAATAGTCTAATGGGAAATAAACCTATTCACTACTTATGAATGCTTTATTTCTATTAAACTTCAGAAAGCAGAAAGAATAAAAGGATTTCAATCCTAAGTAAAGAAACATATTACAACTGAAATTATTTGTATTTATAGCTGAGAAAGAATATTTGGATATTTTTAATGTTCATACATAGGTACTTTGTGATAATATGCCTAATGTCAACAAATTTAGCACAAATTTAACAAGTTTTCAATATTTCTGTTGCCACTTTTACAGGACAACAGAAAAAAAAATTCTTGTCAATCTGAAACAAATGAAGAATGGACATAATCAGGATATTATTCTGACTGACAAATTTTCAATAACATATATGTGCAGCATGTTTCCGATGCTTTACATCTAAGGCAGTCAGGGAAAAAGTTGCTAAAATATAATATGTATTTTAGTTTCTTTCTCCTGTCTCTTTGATTTCAAAATGGAAAAAAGAAATAATGAAAGAAAATTTTGTAAGTACTTTAAAAGCAAGTAAAATTTTTTTCATAAGAAATTATCATTATCTTTCTTGGTATAAGTATATGAATAGTCTAATTAATTAATTTTAGAAAATGGAGCTACAGCATGAGGTTTACACTCTGGAACTTTTTAAAAACCATATGGACAAATATTATTCACTCTTTAGAATTTAATATTAGGAAGAAAATGCCCTAGTTCAGAAGCTTTTAGAGTTAATGCTGCAACAGTAGAGTTTTTACCTTTGTTTGTAGGATGGTGCAACTGCTGTTACAATGTTTAGCATTTCACCATCAAAAGGGGAAAAAGTCGAGACAAAAAAAATCAATAAAAGCAAAACGATATGGTTTACCTTTGCAGAAAATTCAATGAATTAAATATGAAAATCATTTTTATTTTAAAGCTATCAAGGCCATCTTACTTAAATCTATATTTTTACTAATATAGATTTAAGATAATAATATAGTTTATAAGATATATATAGTTTTAAGATAAATATTTAATTGGATGTAAGCAGAAATATTAGCTCAACGTCCCGATTCCTTAACAAACAAGTAGCAACACGCTTTAGCCCTTTCCCTGCCTATTTTATTGTTTGTCAGTTTTTACCTCTAATGATTTCATTGACTGGTGCTTAAACATTTTTTGTCCTAAAACAATATAATTTTAATAATATGTCCTTTATAATTCCGTTTCTCGTTTGAAAAAGAATATATTTTATCTTTTTTCATGTAGCAAATGTGTAAAAGAAATCTGATGAAAGCAGCACTGAAGAATATTACCTATATCTAAAATATTTTGTAATCATTTTAAATATTACTTAATTGTAACTTTCCCAAATAAAACAAATATACATTGGAGGCATATAATTATGAATTGAAAAAATACACCGACTCTCAAGTTATTTCTCTTTTTTAAAAAACTTCCAATTGTTTCTCAAAATATGCTGCTTGCTTGCTGTACCTTCAATGTGGAGTCCAGAAGGAAGAGATTAGAGCAGCAAAGACAGAAAAACAGACCAGTTCAATATTTATTCGGTGGGGTGAGGTATTAGATTTTGAAAGTACTAGTATTTCAAATTCATTTTGCGTTATGGCTGTCATAGAGAAAATGCAGCCACCAGAGGCTGAGATGTCTTCTTCTTAGTGTTTCCAAGGATAGCGAAAATGATAATTCAGATTCTCAAAATTGCATTCTGATCTAAAATATTTTTTTAATTGCATGAAAGAAACATCCATATAATAAGGGTAAGCTCTTTTTTGTTAGAAAAACAAATAATATAAGGAGTAATCATTCAGTAATTTGACGTCAAAATGGCCTGATGTGTATGTTAATGGTCCAAAGATTGATTCATGTGCTGAAGGGTCAACACTGGTCAAGAACAAATATCTTCCGAAAACGATACCCCTTTATTATTTACCTATTTATTATTTACACAAGATAAGTTCCTGCACTGCTTCAAAGTTAAGAAATAAGTCCCGCACTGTTTCAAAGTTAAAATATTTTTTTAAAACTAGAATGTGGTAATCTGTATTCATTTTTTTCCCTGCCTTCAATACAAAACACAAAATGGCAATGTAACACACAGAGATAAGAAAAGTTTTAACAGAACAAAAAAGTTTTGTTTAAACTTTTTTATAATAAAAATTTATCAGAAGTAAGAGTGCACTTAAAAAACTGGATCAAATCAAATATTGAACTACTTTGTACATCTGCTTAATTAACTGTTATTCTATATTTTAATAATCTATGAAAATTTTTAGTGAAGTTTTGAGTTCAAATATATACGATAAGGATGGGGAAAGTAGGCTCTTGACTGTAAATGCTAATGGGTCATTCTCCAGAAAATGTAACATTTCCGTAACATTCATTTTACAGCAAAAACTTCAGACAATAATTCATTAATCTATGTTTTTTAATGGTAGTAAAAATATATCCATTTAAATTAGTCACCAAATTTTTTACGAAAATCTTTAATTTATTTAGTTCACAGTATGTGAATTCTCAATTCTCACCTCCGTGGCATGCAACACACCTGGTGTGACTGTTAATGTTGTTTAGTAACTTGTTTAATTAAAAAAAAAAAAAGATTTATTATTCCTGCCACAAGTGTCTCAAATGCTAAATGTTTAAGCATATTTAAATTTTTTATATTGTGATTTAGTTTGTTTCAGAACAACAGAGACTGGTGTCACACAATAAATTCTCACCATAAAATGCCATTTTTTTACTCATAGATGGCAGTAAAGCCATCAGGTTTTGTTTCCAAAGATACAAGTCATCCATCTTGTTATTACAGCTACAAAAAAGTAAGTAAGTTTTCGGTTTAGAGACAAGGAGACAGATTTTGTTCTTAAGAAACAGGTGTGGTTATTCAGAAGTCTCACCTCCGTGACCTTGATGTTCAGGTATGGAAAATAATATAAAAATAAAAAGTTTATGTGTTTTACTATGCTTAACATGTGCAGATTGTAATACCAAGAAATAATTTTTTCCTCTGAAAAAAGCATCCATTAAGCCTATTTTTATAGAAGGTTCCTCACCTCTGTGACACCTTTGTCAATTTCATTGTCACAGAGGTGGCATGCATTGTTTTTAGACATTTAACAAAATTATATAGCCAGTAATTTGAGAATGTACTGATATTATACATGAATTAAACACAAATTTTAAACTCATAATAATGAAACTCACCTATAATGAATACACATGAACAATACCTTTTAAATGACCACTTGGATAAATTTGACTATTTATGTTAATTAATATAATTTTTCATTATTTGATTTCTTTTTCTAAATCTCTGACTGAGCTGATTAAATGTTTACAATTTATTTCAGTGTTGTAATTATTTTCTCGTGTATTATATCACTTCCGTGAATAAGTTATATATATAATTTAAATTTAGTTAGGTCATTGCTCATGGTAACTTCTAGTAAGTAGAAGTTTCATATAAAAATGAAAAAAAAGGAAATTTAAGGTTTTGAAATCTGAAAATATTTTGGTACAAATGTTATACTATTTTCTGGAGAATGACTCTAATAAAATCAAGTCACCTACATTTGACATAATAAATTACCTTTACACCAAGAGCTATGTGAAATGAAGTTCAATTTTAAAGCCTCCAACATGCATTAACATGAAAAATATGTGTTGTGTTATTACTCAATTTTTGAAGTAATTAAAAAAGTAAGTGAAATTCTATATACTTGACAAGAAAATAAAACCATTTAATAGTTAATGTAATGAAACAACAGGATATTAAGAAAAGGAGGATAAGCATGACAACCTAGTTGTAATAGGTACTATAAACAAATAGAAATAAAGAAAAACTTAGACAGAGGACATATATGTTAGGGGCAGCTCGTGTATATACCTAAGGACTGCGGAACTACAGCACCTCCCAACTTTTTTCAGTGCATAAAGATAATCATTTATTTATTTGGTTTTAAGTATAATATTTAAATCCCTTAATCTAATCAATCTATACAAATCCATCTTTTGATGCTTTCATTTATCAGCCAAAAAGACGAAGAAACCAAGGTTATGCGAATGAGTTTTCCCTATTCATTGAGGAATGGAGAAGTTTTATCCCTTCCAAGGACTGTAAATTCCCTTTGACCCATTTTCTTCTACTTGACCATGCACATTTACAATGCAAATGAAATCTTTATCCTCAATTTAAGTAAGAAATTGAAAGAACCACCAGTACTGGGGAAATGATGTTTTATAACTTATTTTTCACTGCAGAAAAATATTTCACGAGATGAAATTTGAAAATGAATAACTGAAGTGAAGAAATAATTAACGAGATAAATATTTATTTAAAAATTATTGTAGATAAATTTGAATTAATTTTTTAAAAATATAAAATTACTTTTTCGACAGATTTTACTTATAAATGTAGATAAGTCTGAAGGTAGGTTCTTGGTAAAATTTCACCAACTCCAATATTGTTCTGTATGATTCTATTTAATGTTGTTCAGAAGAAGTTCTGGCGAAACAAACAGCTTCAAGGAACAAAACATCTTTAAAAAAATCAGATAGAGAGGTTCTACTGCACATGCTGTGATATCCACTCAGAATAAAATGTAGGAAGTTTGAAGAGAGGCATAGATTCTGCTTACTGTCAGTCCTTGGGTGCATTATTGGGACAAAACATTAACACATACACATAACTTTTTAATGCGAAATATGATGAAGAGGCGAAAAGATAATAGCACGCCCCAAGCACATGATCATAGAGGATGAATCATCTTGTGGCCATGTGAAGGTTAAGGATGAAAAAAGCCATTTGGATGAAAAAAGCCAAAAGCATAGGATGTGCCATTTACACATCCTATACCACTGAATTTAAATTAAGACAACCTCTTAAAGAGAACCAGCAGGTACAATCACATTGAAAAGCATCCCAGCAAACTTATAAATAGAGATAATACCATAAATTAATAATTTTCTTTCTTTCTTAGATTCATAGAATACAAAAAGAAAGTACTGTCAAAATGTTCAACCTTGACATTTTGAGGAATCTGCAAGTTTTAGAGCTCCAGCAATCAGTTTCTCAATGCCACCCCTTAAAAAAATTGAAATTGTGTCTGTTTGTATAAGAACATGATAATTCGAAAAACAAACCAGTTCGAGGAATGAAATTTGCTACAAGGTCATTAACACCAAAATTGTAAATCCTGATTAAATTTTGGATGAAGTCCATCAAAGGCAATTTTATATCTCAGTTTGTCCGTGTACGTCTTTGTGTGGCTTGACAGTCATACGAATTAAGTAAAAAGTTATTGGTCTTTATGCTCGAAATAAAATTGAATTTCTTTCAAATTAACCTAACGAAATGAAATAAAACCAGATTTTGTTTAAGTATTTCATTAATGCCTATAAATAATGTCTTTATCCCCACATATATATTTATTTCAACTTGCAACCTTTAATGAATTTTCCTAAAGTTCAGTCACAACTTCCTAAATCCTTATAATGAAAGTAAGGAATGCAGCAAATTACAACTGGAAAAATTTACTTTCAAAATTCTTGAATATTGGTAATTAAAAATTAGTAATTTTTTTAGCTAAAATTTCTTTATTAACAATAATCTTCAACAAGTCAAAAATTTAAAGATGATTGTTTATTAATTAAATATTTAAATGTTCAAAATAATAAGGGCTTAATTTAAGTTATTTAGAAATAGTCAGTAGGCACATGGTAGAGCATTAAACTACATTACCCCCACAGTATTTAGCAGCACCACTGGAGAAACAGCATTTTATGCTAAAAGAGCATTCTAACTAAACTAATAAGTTTTTCGAGTGCTTCAAATAGACACTCATTTATATGAAAATGTACTAACTAAAAACTTTTTACTGCACAAAATTTGACTTAAATACAAGTTATTAACATTCTACACTCTAATCTGATTAACATAATCTAATTTTATTAATTCAGTTGTGGTTGGTTACTTTACACTTAGAGGGTTTTTCGGATTCTTTTTTAGTGTTTTTTTTTAATTATAGAATATACCCAAAATCAGTACTCGGAAAATACTGCTGATACAGAAATATCCACCTGTATTGGTACTCACATCAAGAGCAGCATTATTGAGATTCATTAGGAAAACAAACATGCTAAAAGAACATTTCAACTAAACTGATCAATTTTTCTAGTGCTGCAGATGGACGCTTATTTATATGAAAATGTACTTTGTAAAAACTTTTTATTGCATAAAAACTAGACTTAAATATAAGTTATTAACATTTTGTACTCTAATCTGACTAACATAATCCAATCTATTAAAGTAAGGGTTGCTTGGTGAAAATAAAGTTTAGGGTGGGCAGCCGTTCCTCCCCTTCTTTCACATATGATTTAAACACTTAGAACTCAGAAAATACTGCTGGTAAAGAAAAATCCATCTATAACAGTACTCACATAAAAGTCAAGAACAAGATTAGAAATTGAAAATACTAATTGAAATTAGATTCATAAAAAAAACAAACCTAGAATTTAAACGAAATATGGGTAAAGAATTTCACTTCACAACGCCCGTATACATGCTAAAGGACAATTTCTGTGGAGTTTAGGGAACGTCTGGATGATCTGGTTGTCGCCAATTTGTTTATGTTTATTTTCGCCAAACCTGAGTCGGCGCTCCTTACTGCTAATCTTCGCGCAGCTCTCACTGGCAAACTCTGCGTAATGAATGATGCGTATTGAACATGCGTATTGAACACAAGCATTAGCTTTGCGATGTATCACTACGCCGTACGAACAAGCAGACAATTTTACCTTTGAAACTTTTATGTCTCCGCAAAACTGGGTCTCGGCCGTAAATGAAAATTAAAAAAAGCCTATAAAAATACTGTAAGAGATAATACATAATGCAAATACAAACAAATAAATACAATAAACCAGGAGGGGAAAGGTACTCTCTTGCACGATTTATTTATTATTTATTTAAATATACTGAATTTTAATTTATGTTTTTCGATTTATCTGTTGCAAAAGTAAATTAAAGTGACCAGATTTACAGAACTTCACGAAGGGATGATTTACATATTTTGAAAAGGGAGTACAAAAATATAATAATAAGCAGAGAAAAAAATGGATTTGCAAAAATCAGGAAAACATTTAAAAAACTAGTAAGAGATAAAAAGAAACCCTATTAACTTACTACCATTTATTACTTTTCTTTTCAAAAAAAGAAGAAATGAATAACTAAAAAATATGCAAAAGAATGCAAGAAGAGAAAAAAAAAACTATTACTACTATCTATTACTTACTATCATTTTATTATTATTTTTTTTCAAACTTACTCATGGATTGTTGTATATCCATTAAAAATTTCTGTCATTTATACAATTTTTTCAAAAAAAACTTTTATGGTTGCTAAAAAAATTATCCTCGAAAAATAATGAAATGAATAAAACTTTGTTTTATAGTTTACCTTTAACAAAAGATATGGTTATCCTAAAAGAAAAAAAAAATACTTCTGTAGGTACACAAGTACACTACAAGTTGGACTGGCGGATCTTTTCCTCGTCTCCAACTTTTATTATTGTATATGCACCCAGATAGCACGTAAGTTTGCAGCAAGTTTGATTTTGACTTGATATTCCCTTGTCACGGCAAAATTTGACGCGTCAAAACTTGAAACGAACTTGTAGCAAGTTCGCTGTGACAACTAGCGCCACCCTCGCTTGCAAATCAAATTTGCAGCAAATTTGCAAAACAAGCTTCATGCAAAGATAGCACAATAAAGAGATAATTATCTTTGTCTCTGTTTCAAAAAAACATCCGATTTTTAATAACATCTCCTAGACCGCCCTTTTTTTTGTTAATTCAATAAATCAATGATAATTTTTGTGAAAAAATATAACTTTTTTATAAAAAAAATTTTTGAAACATTTTCCATCTTTTTACTAAATATATCACTCGCACTTATAGAAAACTATATCGCATTTTAATTAATGTTGAAATTTTAACGTTTATAAACAAAATTAAACCGAAAAAACAGTCAATGTCTGTTGAAAAATAAACTTATACATTTTGTCCCATTTTAACGTAATTACTTTTTGAACTCTAATTTCATAATTTATTCTACTAGCAAAACGTAGTTATTAGCGAAAATCGCTCTCTCTTTGACTTCAAATCATATTCTCAACTCAAAAAATTAATGAAATCAAGAAAAAAGTTTAAAATAAATCGTATACGAAACGAATCGAACGATGTATTAGCGAAATCTATCTTCTCCTCTCAGAGTTCAGCTAGCTCAATGGTTAGAACCGGGAGGTCGCGAGTTCTCTCCCGTGTTGTGTTCGTACTCTGCTTTTGCAATGCAAGCTTGCGGCAAACTTGCTGCAAGTTCGTCCTATGGTGACTTCGAGGCTTGCGTTAACTTGCTGCAAGCTTGTTTCACACTTGCACACTTGTCGTGACAAATTTGCAGAAAGCTTGCAGACTTGCAGTGCAAGTCTGCTGCAAATTTGCTGCAAACTAAAATTGCTATCCGGGTAATCTCGTTAAAATTCCTTTGTCCGAATCGCCAAAAAAATGATCAAATAAGAGTGCCCATATTCTACGTATAGTATAAAGTTGAGAGAAGAATCAGTCAGAGAGAATAACTTTCCTAAAAACTAAATCTAATTAATATTTTTTTTAAGTAAACTGTTATCTTTCTTATCTTTCAAATAAAAAAAGTTATCTAATACAAATCTCAAGGCAAATTTTCAAGAACATGAAGGTCTGACTCGGTGCGTCAACTGACATGGTCAAAAGCTGCCTATACATACTGCAACGAAATTGTCTTGTGGGTGTACGTGAATGCAATCCAATCAGCAGGATTTAAAAAATAAAATTCTTTATTTTACGAATATTCCAAGCAAAGAAACGTAGCACAAGTATTAACACAGCACTAGTAAAAATTCACAACAGAGACTACCAATAAATGCCAACACAACGCTCAAAGGTTTCTTGTTAGCTCACCAGCTTGCTTGCTGATCAAATTCCAACTGATTCTTCTTGGTTTGAGAGCTTGCTTTTATACTTTTCAACAGGAAGTGACTTCATTATGTAGGAAGTGACATAATCTCCAGAAAATTCATGAAATCAGTAGAAATAGGTTGAAAGTTCGAGGTCCTTCTTGAAAATTCCCTTTTTCGCCAAACTGGTCGCCAAATTTATCACCAAGTCGCCAAGATTAGCATCTCAGGGAAACGACTTTATAGGTTTGTAACAATACATACAAGCTTTCCCGCCAAATGGAAATGGATGACATTGAGTGAGTATTTCCCCCCCCCCTTCCAAGAATTCCTCGACGGGCGATTGGCTGGGATGTGGAGAATTCTTCTCTTCAAGGGGTGGTGGAATTTTTTTTTATGACCATACATTCTGTGTAATGAAAAAAGAACTTTGCGAGTAAACTTCTGGTTTTTAAGGAAGTACACGAATTCTTTTTTTGTGCATAAGATGAAACACATGAATTTGATTTGCACATCAAATGAATCAAATTCTGTCAAAATAAACTTTTCTTATAATATATGATAATCACGTTTGCATTAGTAATTTTTTTTTATTTCTTAAGATCAAAGTTAATTGCAGTACTATATATTTAATGCAAAATTGTCTGTAGAATTTGATATTTCATATAGTTTAATCCAATATGTGAATATTTATTAAAGATTTCCCCTGTTTCTATCTAAATAACAGATGAAAGAATTGAGAGTGAAGAATTCAACGAATTTTTTTTTTTATTCAACGAATAAAGATGAATTTTTTTAAAAAAATATTTCTTTTTCTGAAATTAATTGAATTCTTTGGGTCACTTTTATTACGTTCAACAAAAATAGTTATTATAATGAAAATTGTTTTTCATTCAGTAATAAAAACAGAGAAGATGCTAAGAATTTTAATAAAATGCTATTGTGTCTGATCCAGAACCTTCAAGTTCTAGGAAATATATAATGGAAATTATTGTCACATTATTTTATAGAGTTTATATATTTATTTTTTTAAATTACTCTGTATGAAGAGTTTCATTTAAAATTTCGACAAAATATTATAAATATTAAACTAGGTAAATCAAAATCTTCAAAATTCACCCAATTGTATAAGATCATACTAATATATACAGTCCATTCTGGATAATTCGAACTTGTTTAATTCGAAATTCTGAATAATTTAAAATGTTTTCTCGGTCAATAGAATTTTGTATTAAAATAATGTTAAAAAATCCTGGATAATTCGAATTTTTCGTACGATTGCCCTTAAAATATTACGGTAAAAATGGTTCCTTTGACTTTTCTCAGCTAAGGTGCATTATTTATTTTAACGGTCTTTCTAAGGAAAAGAAAAGCGAGGGTTGGAATATCATTATGGCTTGATTTCCGAGGATTTTTCTGTCGTCCCTCTAATGTTACACTCTCCCGTACCTACTGCATTCACTATTGATTGGTCATCCAAAGCCTGTCTGCATTTTCAGATTGCATTCACAGAAGCAATTAAAAATATCTGTCTTTTTTTTTTAAAGTGATGAATAATTAAGCTAGTAAAAATGTTCGATTTAATGAAAAAATGTAGCAGTATTCTTAGATAAAGTTTATGTGTTAAATATTTGATCGTGGAGTTAATATTTTTATTTATCTCTTCTGTTTCAGAGAATATATGTAATTCGGAATTTTTGGATATTTCGAACTTTTTCTCTAGTCCCTTCAGCTTCGAATTATCCAAGCTTGACTGCATATATATATATGGGGAGGGGGAATTTCAAATAAGATTCTGATTTTTTCCCCACATTCCGATTAGATTCCAGAGATTACCTGTTATAAAGTACGAGATTCTAGAAGTCTACTCAGAAAAATTTATTTTAGGAATTAAGTTATTTAATCGTGATCATAACCTGTTATAGATTGATATAATTTGTGTGACCGTGTGTATATATACTCTTGAACTTCTATAGTTAACTTGTGTATTATAGTGCTAATAACGTGAGAATAAACAGATTTACTGTAACGAAAAATATTCATTTCCTTTTGTTTCTGTTAATGTTTCAGTACTGGGAGATTGAATGATACCATAAGGTGGCAATAAATGAACCGGATTTTTTTATATAGCTATAAAACCATCAATAAATTGTATTTTCTTTTTCAAAAAATTAGAATTCCGACGGTAAATATTCCATCTGCTGTTAAATCCCTTCATAAATGAGTTAAGAACACTATTTAGCTTGTTCAATTGAAAAAGATTTAATTTACTTTACAGAAACACATTTTCGAGATTTCAGAAAAATAGGTTTGAGTCACTGCTTCTACTTTTTATTACTTCTATATATATTTTTCAACGCAGTCATATAAAAAAAGCGTCCATAATTTGTAGAAATACAGTGTGTAACGCAAGAGACTTTAATTGTTTGTAACCTGCATAATTCCCAGATTTCAAGACGCAATTAGACAAATGAAAACGAAATTTTGCTAGTTTATTGAATATATATTGTTACTAACATGGGAAGTCGCTTCCCAGCAATGTTAGTCTGTAGTTGGGAAGAGAGTTTTACAAGGTTAAGCATGGAGTGACGGAAAGCGCCTGTTCCGGGCTCCCTGACTTGGCGACCATTTAGGCGACTTGGCGAAAAATTTGGCGACCTTGGCGACAAATAGATGATTCCAGAAAATGCAACCCTTTTCTCGATATTTCTATTAGGAAAGGAAATACACGAGAAAACTCCATGTGACGTCACGGCTTGTCGGAGAGAGTATATAAGGACGGCGCCTGGATCAGAGGGGTGTCGTTGATCCATTGGGAACGACTTTAGAGCTTGGTCCGCAGTGCGAGCTAGGAAGCTGGTGAGCTGAGAGCTATTGAAAGTGCAGTTATTGTCGTTACTAGTTATTTGCTCACTATTTGTATTGTTAAATATCAAAGCGCTGAACTGTTATTACCTGTGAATTGTTGTCTATTTACATTGGTAATCTGTGCAAGAACTATTGTTTCCTGTACCTGTGCTACGTTTTTCCTGCATATTTGTGAATAAACCTTCATTCTCCATTATCCTGCGTGTTGGACTGTTTACATCATACACCCACAGAGAGACTTTTGCAATATAAGGTTTTTAAAAAATTTCCAAATATTTAACCATAACATTTTTGTAGAATTTTTTAAAGATAAACTCACGAAAATGAAATTAAAATATTAATTACTATCTTTGCAAAAAATTTATGGTGTAACAAAAGATTTGTGTGAAAATGAATGTTTTTATGATCGAATATTAACGAATGCAATGTCTCAAATAGCTGCTTTGCTTTGTTTTAACAAAGTTTACCCCTTAGGTGACTAGATCCGCAAAATCGCACATTTTAAATCGTTTTGAATTCCCAATTGAGTTGACTTCTGAATTTTTAATTAAGCCCTGTTGAGGCCTATAGACAATTTAAGTTTTCGGGGGCCCCTTCCCATTCTACACTTCCAAAACCAGAAATTTTTTCATTGATTTTTATTTAATTTCTATGTAAGCCGTTTTCTAGTAAAAATATTATCACAAACTGAAGTAACAAAACATATAATTGCAGATCTCCTTTCAAGTATCTATTTGCTTGTTAAAATAATACTAATTTTCGTTTCTCTTCAAAGAAACAAGGTAGACAAACGAAATTTGGTAGGTGGGCTTTACGCAAAAACTTACATCTATAAAATTTCGGATTTTTAACCAATTGGATTTGGTGTATGGTTTTACCACTAGGATTGTATATCTAAACCCAATTTTGAACAAATTCCTTCAGCGGGTTGATTGTCTGTCCGTCCATCTATTTGTGCGTTTGCAAAAGCAACGAGTTAGATAAATGAGAATCAATATGTTGTCTAGTCACCAAGGGGTCTATTCTGGTACCCCCGGTTGGGTTGGGTTCCGTTGTTAACGTGCCCCCAAAACTGTAGATCATTATCCATTTTCGGATCCAATATTGTAGATCGTCATCCAATCTCGAATCCAATCGGTGGAAAGGATGACGTTCGAAATGCCCTGATTTTTCGCAAGCATTACACACCCATCCCTCCACTGAGAGGAGATACTGGCTCCCTGCCCTCGCTCCTATCGAAAAAGCAGAAGTTATTGAACCCAATACTGGCCCATCTTTGACAATCCTACCTTGGGGGAAGTTAAAGAAGTAGTGGAGAATTTTGTAATCACTCCACACATTAACAACCCGAGTCCGGTCACAGCCTCTGAAGTCTTCGACTTCATTAAAACGCTGAAACCGAACATATATTTGAGGTCGGATCTTAAATTATAATTATGTGTAAATACATGATATATTTTTTAAAAATATTTTATTTAAGTATAATTTTATAAGTGTAGCAAAAAGTAGAAATTATATTATAATTATTTTATACTGTTTCATTTTAACTTCGGTTTTTATCCTAACAGCAGATCATTATTAAATTTCATACAGTATCCGTCAACTGGTTGAATGTGCGTCGGTCTGTGTGTTCGTGCGTACGTGAGCGCAATAACTCAAATAGATGAAATTTGGCATTCGGTTTTTATCCTAACAGCAGATCATTATTAAATTTTAGACAGTATCCATCAACTGGTCGAATGAGCGTCGGTCAAAAATCCATCCTTTCATCCATCGACGTATCTTTTGTTGGACATTTCAAAGGTGTGACAGGGAGAGGTTTTCTTCTAATGGTGAAGAATTTCTATTGCTACCATATTCTCAGAACCTACCCTGAATGCCTTTTTTGAAAAGAAAGGAATATAAGTGAAAAAATCACATTAAATTTGTTTTAGCCCCGATTAAAAAATACCCTCAAATTCTGGTAATTTCAAAATTTAATCTGCTGATTTTAAATGTTTTTATTTTAATCAAAATGTGTGATGTCACACTTCTTGGTACCACCTTCCCCGTTGTCACAATTTCACGAACCCACTCCCCCCTCCAAGTGTGACATCATTTGTGGACGGCTCCTAAAGTAGAACTTCCGCTATACCCACCGATTTCCGGTGTTAATGCTCGGCCAATGGAAATCTTCAAAATTTCAACACTCACAACAGCAGCAACGTTTTGAATGTGGGCGGGTAGGGCACATGCCCTGGGCGACGTTGCCAGGGGGCGCAAAATTAAGGAATCAATTGGTTGTATTTAAAAGAAGAGTATATTTTTTGTAGCTTTTAATCCCAAGATTCTTAAAAATTGAAATGGTTTCAACAAAGTGTGGGAAAATCTAACGGATACAGTCATTTCTACAACCCGCAAGCCTCAAGATGCGACAAAATAACAAATAATATTATGTTTCAGAGATTTCCTGACCAAGACACTCATCACGAAATTAAAAGCTCGTTTAGAACTCCCACCCCATCCAGACACAAATTGGTGTCTCGGTGGGGTGGGAGATAAGGGAACATAGTTAGGAATCAGTTATCACCGCAAGGTTGAATACTTTCAGACGATTCTCATGAATGCCAATGTCGTGTTCGATGGCTCTTTGAAATGAAAGAAACTTGATTGCAAGACAAATCCTTTATTTGGAATCTCCATCTGTGTTGTTTAATCTTTCACAAGTGATCTCTCGCTCACCTCAACGAGAATCACATATATATATATATATATATATATATATATATATATATATATATATATATATATATATATATATATATATATATATATATATATATATATATATATATATATGGTAGTTTCACTCTCCTCAACGAGATCAACTTGAAAATCAACACTCCAGAAACGCTCCCGTGCAGAGAGTAGTATCCCACCACGCCCCTTCTTTCCCCAAAACTCTCCATTCCTCTTTTCCGGTGGCCAAGTTTCTGCAGACACCCCTGGGTTCAATGCCTCGGTGGTGCCCTATCTGATTTTAAGAGATGTCAGCCAGCTCCACACGACGGCTACTGGTTAAGCGTCTGGAGCCCCTGACACTACACCCTCCCTGGGTTGTGTTGCGCATGTTTCAGGCAACACAGAGCTGGTCTTCAGGGATCACATTACCATTGAAACTGTAACAAGTAATTCCACACAATATATTAAATGGACACATAAAACATTCTACCATTATTAATATAGAGATTTCGATTACAGCAATTTTTTTATGTTAAATACGATGAATATATTCAAATTCACGTGTGAAGGAAGCTATATTTCCTAAATTACATATAATATACAAAGTTAGAACACAGGCTTGCGTTCCTTGGCTAAAATAGTATATACCAGACATATAACAAATTGTCTTCTACCAATAAAATGCTTATACTAGTCGGGTCTTATATTTCTGGAACCTGTAAATAAACCCTAAGCTTACACAAATTCACAATATAGCTTATTGTTAC
>BGPR01024229.1:0-23441 GCA_013235015.1 Araneus ventricosus | reverse complement strand
CTGCTTCGTTCAGTTACGTGCTAGTCAATAAATCTTCAAAAATTTAGCACTCTGTTTGAAGATATTAATTATGTTTAAACAGGAGCTTTTAATGTTATGGCCAGAATACTTTGAAAATATCAAATTTCATGTTCCTATTACTGCATTGATGTTTATTTTAAAATTAAAGTAATTTTGTGAAGGGCTGCCATAATTATTCACCTTGTCGCTCCTTTTGTGGCGACTTTTTTAAGGCGGTTAAATTTTACATCAAACGATTTAGATATTCACTGGCGGTTAAATTTTGGAAACGATTTAGCTAGTTACTTAATCGTTCCATTTAAATTTAGCTACTTTTAAATAAAAGAATCGTAAACCCCAAGAACACAGAAATTCTGGCGCGCTTTTGTGTACTAAAGAAGAACTGGTTCGATATTGGCGCTTGATACGGTATCCAAATGAATTTGGCAATTGCTTAAATCGGAGGTTACCGGAAAGCAGTCTATGAATCCAAATAAATAAAGCAGAAACTTTACCGTCCGCAGAAAACCTACTGTAATCGTCAAAAAAAATTCATTATCGAAGATTGTGACAAACTGAATCCGGAAAAATATACTTTTGGAATTATGTCTGTTGTTTTCTGTGACGCAATGTGAACTCAATAACTCAAGAGCATGAAAATTCACATTTGTTTCTCGACAGCAAAGTGGTAAATCTGTTTCAATTATTGGAATAAATCCGTCAAGGAAAACTCTGTCTACCTTGTGATTTTTTGTTTTGTAAGAAAGAGCAGTTTATGTGGCAGTCATGCTCTAGGACGAGACAACAGTTTAGTTTGCTGAGCTATTTTACAGAAAGTACACGATAGCGTTACACCCGCATGAAAGGTAGAACAGTTTTACAGGGACAGGCATGGATTGAGAACACGAGTTTATTTCTCGTTGATGAGCGCTTTGCCCGGCTGTATAAGTGGAAAAGGCACTCACTTAGGGCACGCAGAAAGAGTGCAGGTGCCAACAGATAGAATAGATATAACAACATAGAGATTAGTTCAGCTGAGTTTAATTATATAAACGTCCTATTTTAAGCTACACGAAGGGTATTATGAGACAAACCACGTAACTACGAATCGTGGTCAGATGACGAGGAGATTACCAGGGTCGGTTGACCTCATCCGATTTACCACAAAACACCAGCGAGGGGCGTTTGACTCTCAACCCTCCGACTGCGTATCCCGCAATTTCCGCTGGTTGGAAGCAAGTCTCTTGCATCTTGTGATTTTCACAGGTCAATGTGTTTACTTAGTACTTTTATAGCGCTGGATCATATTATACTAACAAAGCTTCAGATAAAAATAACAACTTGCTTGGCTTAACGGTATTTGAACACTTTGCAAACGTTGTATTCAGATGATGATTTACAAAATAACGCAGTCAGAGGGTTAACGGATTTAACACGCGCCAGGCCCGTGCATACGGTGGATTGATCAAGGAATCGGCTGGAGACCCGAGACTCTTCCACGAGTCTAACGCGGTCTCGACGGACACAGAGAGGACTGTCAACTTGGACTTCGCTCTCAGCATTAGGGCTAGTTTCCCCTCTTCGATTTCTCGACACTGTCATGTTTTATTGTTTTAGCATTAATTCAGCAAAGACGAATAAAATTTCTAGCTGTGTATTTGTGCTATAATTGTAAGCATATTTAATATTTATGCCTGACAAAAGCATGACTTCAATTTATTTATTGTTACAACAGTGCAGGATACCAGATAAGTGGCAACAGTCAGATGTTGACTTTGCTTTGAATTTGATTTAAAAATAGGAGATGAGACGAGTACGGTTGAATGAAGTTACAATGTACACAGATACGAAGTGTAATAGTTGCGTTATAATGTTCTAATAAATGTTTGTTTAGTCTTAGAAGAAGTATTATGGATGTCAATCAAAAGCCAACATAATCAAGGTTAGAGTTACAGTTAAGTAGAGTATTTCAGTACATTACCATGAACTATGAGATATCCTAGCTAGAATAAATATGCAATATATTCATCATTCGACTTATCATTACAGAAAAAATAATCGACGTAATGTCTGTTCTTTAATAACAACTCTTATTTTCTGTCTTACATCCTTATAATTTAAGCATAGAGAGTCATTATTTCTACCTAAATCATATTACGGCGAGACTAACTCAATTTTTATTCCTCGCGACCTTTTCTTTCTCCTATCACTCGATCTTCACACACATAAACACATTACACCAGTCTTAAATTCTGATTTATAAGCAAACAAGTAAAAAAAATCTCTCGTTTATTAATGAGATTCAAGAGTACGAATCTCTAAAATTCAGAGAATCACTGGCGAGTGAACAAATTAGATTAAGAGGAAATTCTTTTCATCCCGATGAAAAAAATTCTAACGACGAGGAAGAATTCAATGGATCGATTCATAACGAGCAGCATTCATCAAAGTGATGAAGAGTATTCGCTATAGTTTTACAGTACCGGGGCTATATAAAGCGAAAATGTGCGAAATTCCGCGTGCACTTAATGAAGACTGCTTTACAGAGAAGTGAGGAACGAGAATTAATTAAGATGACAAATTTCCGTCACTTCATTCGCGAGATAAAGGACCCTGTCGTTAAAAAAGACCCGAGAATAATTAATTTTACAAGACGTCTGCGAAGAAATAAACTGTTCTTCGGAAGTAATAAATCACAGTCTTAAAGTACTTTTACTTGATGTTGGATCTGGAGTAACTTACTTGGAATGAGCACTTAGTATTCGAAAACTGAATGTTGAATTTTATTCATTCATATTATTTCGGCATTTGAATATACTACTAAGAAAATTAAATAAGCAATCGCTGTTTTTGATATTGGAAAGATCTGATTTAACGAATGTCATTAAAATTCTTCGAAAAACTTCTTATCGTAAAATGTTATAATTAACAAAGTTGTTTTAAAATTCAAAAACTGATATGTTTAAGACAAAATGAATACATTAAAATTAACATATTTTCAAATTTTCACATATATTAATATGGATTTATTAATTATATTTTTAAACTGAAAACAGTACTGGACTAATTTTCATTAAGTTATGAAGGATTTAGTTATTTTCTTCAGAATTCAATGATAATGATTTTACGACAGTTTGAAAGAAAAATATTCAACGCAAAAATACATAACCAGCATTCGTGATTTTGACGTTATCAGAGATAACCTCAAAAATTATCCTACAGCCATTTTTACATCATCTTAAAATTTAAAAAATATTTATTTCGTGATCTATATTTACCTATCGAGTTAAAAATATTTAATTACTTTGTGATTACGGAGCTAATTTTCCACATATGTTTGCAGAAATTAATTATAGACTCAATAGCACGTACTTAAATAAAATGCATTTTATATCTGTAATAAATAAATGTATTAATGTTAATAATTATTATTAATTTTTGATGAATAAATATATATCATATTTACATGACGATGAGGAAATGAATGTCAAAAGTAAAAATTGTAGTTTATGTTTTCCTTGTTATGTACGCAAGTGACATTGTGCAGAGAAGTAAATGCAATCATTAAAAATTGCAAATTATATTTTTAATCCATATGAATGGTAACATAAATGTTATAAATTTTTGGTAAATAAATGGTCCTCTTTCTTGTATATACTTTAAAATGAAGAAAAAATATGTGATGTGCCTTCACCAATTTAGATCGAAATCTGACGCAAATTTACAGTGTTATTATATAAAAAAAATGTTAAGATATAACTTTTATATAAAATGCAGTTTAAATGAGAGAATACGTTTACACATTATAATTTCGTCAAAATGAACTCAAGCTGATGATTCACAGGCCGCGCCCCCTCCTATTGTGTGTCGTCTAGTGGTGTTGTTACAACCCTACGCAACGTGAGGTTACCACCTTCCAAACTTTATCGCCCAAATATAGGGCTAAAATTTTAATATCATTTTGTTAGGTTTAAAATAGGTATAGATTGCTAATTTTTTTACATAATATTGTATTGTCTCCGGAAGCCCACCACTGTACTAAATTTCAAAGCTGTAGCTCGATTAGAAGTGGGTAAGAAATCGATCTCAAGATTTGTGGACAAGACACTCAAGTTGAATAAAAGCTTATACAGTCGAGGCTCGTTATAGCGACCACACATTATAAAGACCATTCCATTATAACGACCAGTGATAAAATCCCCAACTTCGTTTCCCTATGCACTATGTTATTTTACTTCCGGTATAACGACCGTCCAGTGTCGTCTAATCCCAATACAACGTCCGAATTCAGCGGACACTCTTCCCGTATTTTTCTAAAAAGAACATGTTTCTAAAAGTAAATGACCTTGATTATTATATTGCCAAGCTTCGAAGATGTAGGGTCTTCAGTGTCACAGTTCAACTTTGACGGGGGGGGGGGGGGGGGATTACCACTCACCACAGCGTAGAAATTAGAATAGCCTAGAATAAAAAATGTTTCAAGTGCTATTGAGACTTTAAAATGTTTTTTGAAAGGCAAGAACATACAGAACATTATTTATCATCTTTAACTGAAATGGAAAATTATGTTTTGCAAAAATCATATATGCAGAAAAGCAAACAACCATTTCTGATTTTTTCCTTTAGAAAATAAATGTTTTGTAAGTATATAACACCCTTTATTTTCTACTTTAAAATCTGTTTTAGAAACATTTTTAATCGATAAAATTTTATTTTTAATACCAATGATAAAAAATAATTGGAGCATTTAGTTGAAATCTCTTTAAAAATCGCCTATTTTTACGGAACTGCTGAGCGTGCATGTGTACATTTTTTAAATTATATCCACTAGAGACCACTTGTTATAAAGACCTTTTGCTGTGGGGCGCAGAGAGTCGTTATAACGAGCGTCGACTGTAATAAAGACTTTGTGCCACATTTAATACATCTTATCTCCATGCGACTTTGAGTTTTAGTTTTAACATATAGGTGGATATTAAATAATTTTTTTTTACCTCGAGAGCTTTATAATGAAGGGATTCATCAAAATCCTGAAGTAGAATATTTTGACGATAACAATAATTCCTCAATATACAGGATATGAAATCTAATTGTTGACCAGTAGCTGATTTCTAAACCGTAGATATAGGAATATACTTCCAATTGGAAAAGTGCTCTAAATGATGTAAAGAATTATATTTTAGGTCGTTTAAGAGACAACAAATGTACTACTGAAAAAAAAATTACAAAGTCTAAATTTTTATGCAATTCCCTGGTCCTATCAGTCATATTCAGTAAAATATTCTTGAGACATTAACATTTTAAACGGAGTTCCACTCTGTGACCAAAATTGACCGAGTTATGAAGCTCTGAATATCACTATTTTGAATAATTTCAATGGCCGCCTCGAGGAAGATCGGCCAATCAACACAATGCATTTCCTCGAGATGACTGCTAAATGACCTAAAATAATGAGATTCAAAGCTTCATAAATCTATTTGGTTTGGTAGCAAAAGAGTGAAATTTTTTGATTTAGAATCTCAAAAATATTTTATTAAATTTGACTGACTGGACCAGGAGAATGCATAAAAATTTAGAATTCGTAATTTTTCAGTACTACATTTATTGGCTCAAACAGCATATTATTCTTATGTTATTTAGTGCATTTTTCCAACTGAAAAGATATGTCTACTCTAACAGTTTAGATATTAGCTATTGGGGCGCCTGTATAATTTATGTACCAGGAATCAACCAGCGGGAGTATTCTCCCCTAAACTTTCTCGTATACTTCCCCCAAAAGGTGCCGTTTCCCCTTCCCCCGCGTGGATAAAAAAATTCGAACCTACTGTACCCAGAATCCAATGACTATCAGAAGGTTTTTCATTATAGTGATCGAAAAATATCTAGGTGAAGAATCAAATTCAAAGAGATGCGTACCGATAAAAACCCATCTATCGCACACTTCCGCGCTTGCCGGCTCAAGGACAAAGTGACGCAGTACGCATGCGCGTGTATATAAGGGATTCGTTTCAAAAGTAAATTATACAGACCGACAGACAGTCAATCCTTTGACGGATTTGGCCCAAACTTTGATACGGACCTACATTCATGACGATAAAACTGTGTACCAAATTTTATCCATCTAGCTATTCAAGTTTTTGAGTTATAGTCTTCGCATGACCACGGACAGACAGGCAGGCAGACTTCCCATAGACGTATTTTGTCCAAAATTTGACAAAAACCTACAAATTATGTGTAAAGATCACATACCAAATTTCATCCCCGTATCCCTGAGAGTTTTCGAGTTATCGTGTTCACAGACACCCACAATTCCAAAATTGTGTTTTTCGGACTCGGGAAGGTCTAAAACTTGGAGATTCGTAGAAATCTCGAGTTCGAATTTTTTGACGAGTTACAATACTTTCTCTTTGATAAAGTAAACTTTCTCGTATACGTATGCGAGAAAGTAAAAAATTCAGACATACCCGTTATTGGTTGCAAAAAATTGAGTATTTCCTTCCTCTTTGAAATTTCAAAAAATTGAGATAGATGGCGTTGCCTGTTAAGCGACGTCATAAGTATTTTATATATGCGCGAATACTCGAAAGTTGGAATCATAAATGTACACAGAATAATAACATAATTTGTAATAACTCAACTGCTAAACTAAAATAATGCCTTATTTCGACAAAATTAATAACAAAGAACATAAAAGAGAATTTAAATCGGAAACCAGAACAACTTATGATCTCAACAAAATTAATAAAGAACATAAAAGAGAATTTAAATCAGAAACCAGAACAACAGAAAAGATAATCAATAACATAGCACGAACAACAATAATTTACAACTAACATAGCATGGACGAACCAAAAGATAACCACAAGATATGAAAACAAAATATATGTAAAAGAAAAGTACTCCTTAAGTAGCAAGATCGGATGAAAAAAAAGCGCCAAGCAGGAGTCAATAAATATCGTGCACAGAAGATTGCGTCCAATACGCATGTGTGTGGAGATGGCTGATTCGTTGGAGATGCGATTATACAGACCGACAGACAGTCAACCCTTTGACGGATTTGGCCCAAAATTTTATACGGACCTACATTCATGACGATAAAACTGTGTACCAAATTTTATCCATCGAGCTATTCAAGTTTTTGAGTTATAGCGTTCACATGGCCGCGGACATACAAACAGACAGACTTCCCGTACACGGAATTTCTCCAAAATTTGATAGAAAGCTACAAATTATGTGTAAAGATCACATACCAAATTTCATCCCCGTATCTCTAATAGTTTTCGAGTTATCGTGTTCACAGACACACAGATATAAGTTCAGAATTGTGTTTTTCGGACTCAGGAAGAGCTAAAACGTGGAGATTCGTCAAAATCTCGAGTTCGAATTTTTTGACGATTACAATACTTTCTCCTTGTATACTTCGTAAACGAGAAAGTAAAAAAAAAAATGGTATCTCTTAAGTTCCTTAAATAATTCAGCCTGTTTCGGAGAAAAGAGAGATAGTCTGTTGAAATCTGATAAGAAAGCGAGTCTCAAGCCTTCAGTCTACATGCCTTCTTAATTACTGCGTGCACAATGCTAATAAAAGTAATCGGCGGCATTTGCATAATGAGCGGGGGAGAATCATTTTCTCTCGTTAATTCGTGCGAGATGCCACTTTAACTCGCGATATTAGCGTAAATTACCGTGGCGGGGAAGTAAACAAAAGAATGCACATTTGCTCGGCAGGAAAAACAACGGTGCCGACGTTCTGGAAATATTCCAGCATCACGACTTTCATTTTTTCCCCCTTCTTCGCTTTTTTATCAACCCATTTTTGATGGGTTTTGTGGTGGATAATGCTTTCATGTTTGATGATTTAGATTCCGATGAACGGTTGGGCTTTCTGGATTAAAAATAACCGATAGTATTCTACCATAAAACGCGTTTTCCCCCCCAATGTCTTAGAAATTTGGACTCTGTAGAAGGGGGTTACAGTTTTTCTTGCATTTGATCTTTGTACGGATTATGGTTTTATGTATTTTTCATGGTTTTCAATACATGTATGTAATAACTTAGCATTTTCCTAATTTTAAAAACACTTCTTAACTTGTAATTAATAAAATTATTTCTACTTAAGCTCTAGTATAAAAATAACTGCCACTGTAACTGGAAGAAGTCCGGATTCAACCGGCTTCCAGCGTGAGGGAAATTCCCCGTTTCTACGTATAAAAACTCTCCGCGATGTTGTAAGGGCCCCTTTTTTCACCATGTAATTCCTTTTCGTCCAAACGCTGACTTTGCGCGCAAGTGTCATTTATGGCCATGGAGAGGAATTTACTTTTAAAGATGTTATTATAACTATTAAGTTCGTATAATCTACATTTTCATCTTTAAAATGGATAAACAGAAACTGAAATAAAGTATTGATTGGATCAATGACTGCCTTCTTATTCAAGAAGTTTGTCCTACACTTCACCTAATGAAATATCATTATATGTATTTCTTTCTACTGCATTATTTATGTACCTTTTTGGCCGTTAACCCTTTGCGGCGCAGTGTGCCAGCTGATTCCACTCGCTTCTCAACCGTTACATTCAACTATAAATGGAAAATAATAGGTTTAGGATAGAGCTAATAGTACTCTCCTTTTAGAATGTATATAGCAGCCGTATGAAATTTCGTTTCGGAATAGGAATTATTAGAGATAAAGTTTGGTAAAATTCCTTTACTCAGAGGGAAGAAATTTTTTCTGTTCTGGACGTTTACAATTTTAGCAAATAAACTCGAAAATTTCCCTCCAATATTCTTGAAGTTTTAATTTATGATTTTCTGCAAGATTCAACAATATTTTTTGAATGTGTCAAAGTGGCTGTATCTAAAAAGGGGTTCTCATATGAGGAGGATGACCCCAAAGGGGAATGACCCCCCTCGGAATGAAGTAAGTTTAAAAAAAGAAATTGTAGATTCTATATCTAGACAATAAACTAAACCCATACATGACGTTTTCTCATCATATTTCAAAACATTTAAAGCCTTGCTCAGCAAAGGGTTAAAGAAAATATAGATGTTACAGTGGCGTAACGAGGAGTGTGCAAGAGAAGTTTCGATGTCACGGACGTCAGTCTAGGGGAAGTCGTGAAGACAATATCTTTGCACTTATGATGCATTTAAACCCTTTCGCGCTCATTGGTTTCGCAGTGAAACTACACATTGAGCATATTTTATTGCGCATGAGCGAAAGCTAATGTAATTTTTCTTTCATACTTTAAGAGCCAGATATATAGGCCGACTTATATAAAAATTCCAGTTCAATAGCATTAGTGCTCGCAAAGATATTGGCATTGCAAGAGCTAAATTGCTTTTTATCTCCAGTAGAAACAAAATGATGAGAGTTCTTGCACAAATAGATATTTTTAAAAATTGAATCTTCGAAAGTAATATTGGATTTTATGAAGTTTGAATATCCTGAATACTCACGTATACTTATAAATTAAATACATAATTTAAATTGCATTTCGATAATAACTTATTCGGAGGAAAAATAACCCGTTACCGTTTATTGGTGTCACTGTGAAACCACAAATTTCTTGAAAATAAAAAATGGCAAATTTTTTCCTTTACATATTTATGACCAGATATATGTCTAATACTAATTTTTGAAATAAATTTAGTAATTTTCAAAACGAAACATATAGAAACTTGAAAGAGTTAAAGCTTAAGTCGATGAATAAAACGGGGGGGGGGGCGGCGAAAAATAAAATGCCCTGGACACTATTTATCCTCTCTACGAAACTCAAGTGGTCGTACGTATCTGATTCTACTGTCCGTTACGTAATAAACTAAGTTTAACACATTCTTTTGGAACTGAAATAGAGTGTTAACGCCGTTAGCGTATTGACATTAAGGTAACGGAACATCGTTCCGTTACCTTAGTGTAATTGTTTGATACCATAGGTTTGAGGTTGTGCCTGTTCATACAATAAACCATCTAAAAGGCTTGCTTGTAGGAACCGACTTTAACAGCATCAATGAGTACCTGAATATTATAATTCTCAATTCTTTATTACTTCGCAATAAAAATAAATATAGATAAATATTAATTCTTAATTAAGCTCAATTTTATTAATGAATTGCATGGACACAAAATTTATTTCCAAACCAATATGATGTTTACACATGCAAATTAACACAGAAAAAATTTAAGTTAGGTACTTCTCTCTACGTAATAGCAGTGTTAACATTTCCGTACGATTATTTTTCTAGATATAATTCACCATACTGAAAGACGAATAATGTCAATGTCTCTTAGACATTAAAATATTCTCCTATTATATACTTTTTTTGGATGAGGAAGATTTCCCATGAATATTATAACAGTAGAGTAAAACAAAAGATAGTTTTAAAAATTCCTTCCACTCGAGTATTTTGAGAAAAAAAATGTGGCAATCAATTTTACATTCAACTTACCTGTAATCGCTAATTAATCCTATTAAATTATATTCGAAATTTTTATGAATGTTTATTTACTATCTCAGATTACGTATCAGACATATCAAGCAGTGGCGAATCCGGGAGGGAGGCTATGGAGCTGCATTCTCCCCCCCATTTCCCAGAGGTGGACCAGATTTCTTTATTTTATTTAAAATTCCTATAGTTATTTTTTCTTAATCTCCCCTTTGAAAAAAGTTAAAACATTTCTTCCCGGTTTTTGACAGGCTCGAACGTTTTCCCACTTTTGTAGTCATTCCACTCATATTTGCAGCGTTGACACGGTCAAAAACATATTTTTGCTAGTTATTTCATTGTGTTTATTAAATTTTCGAAAGTATTATAGTGTTTCTTATTGTTAGACGATTGAATTCTGCAAAGTTAAAGTGTTTTGGTTCACATAAGACATAAGGTTTGACATTTGTCACGACGATACAAAACTTTTTATACCTGCGCCCCCCCCCCATTCCCCCAGACTGGATTCTCCACTGATACCAAGTGATCTTGTAGATAAGACTCGTAAATGAAATAAACGATCTTGTATTGAATGAAATATTATTATTCTAAGGATAAGAAAGTTAATGGAATCTAATTATTTAAATGCAGACAGAAGAAACCAGTAATCTTTCCTTTGTTCCTTAAAGTAATTTGCATGAAGAAATACTATACTATTTTTATACTACACACATCATTTCGTACTAATGAAAATACAGAATTAGAATAAGATAAAAAACAGATAGTTTAAGTTTACAACAGCAATAAATCGAATAATAGTTTATGAAAAGATTTAATCAAGTTTTTTTCTTGAAAACCATACAGTGAAAAAGAAAAGTGGCCAAACTTCTGAAAAAATGTGACTAACCTATCGATTTTATTGTTGAATTGGAAGATTAATCGAAATTTTTTCAGAAGTCTGGATCTGTCTGGCTTTTTCTCTCCCTTCGACTGGTTGGTTTATTACATTAATGTCCCTTTTAAAAATTACACCAGGGATGTTGAGATGAAAGTTTGGTCAGATGATGAACATATTGAAGTTGGTACTCTGCTCTCTAAAACCGTAAGCTAAGCAAGCTTTTCACCCATAACTTAGATGCAAGTTTTACCATAATTGTATAAATGTGGATCTTATATCGTGGATCTTCGCTAAAATTAGGATCTGAATCCTCGAATCTCAAAATTAGAAAAAGAGGCATCGACACTAGACCCACCAGTTCCTCACGTGATGTAAGGAATCAACATGTATAAAACCCATTTGCGTCCGTAAGAGGACCCATTTGCGTCCGTCCGTTGCGAGGTTTCAAATCCTAAAATTAGGATTTGAAACCTCGAATCTCAAAATTAGAAAAAGAAACATCGACACTAGACCCACCAGTTCCTCACGTAATGTAAGGAATCACAACGTGTATAAAAAAGAAGGATTGCCAATTATCACCAGCCGCGGAATATTAAGCTCGATACGATGTTCCTTTACCACTAGCCGCGGAATAATAAGCTCGATACGATGTTCCTTTACCACTAGCCGCGGAATAATGCGCTCTTTCGGTATTCTCCGGTTGCCGTAAAGTAGACTCGAGACTGTCTCACGAACTGTACGGACAGATTTCGCTGTGTTTAAAAATTACCTTATATTAATTAAATACATTTACGAATTATTTCAATTTATTTACTGTAGAAGAGTACAACACTAGCTCTCTTCTAGTTGCTGCACGTAATTTGTAAGTTAAATCTATATATATAAAACGCTAATGTACGTGGCACAGAAAAGAGGTTAATTTGATTTTTGCCGATGGCAACGATCGATTTGTTTACAAAACAAAACCGGTAGCCTCAGTCATGTTAGGCATAACTTCATAGTCATAGCCTGTTACTGTATTCGCTCTTCCCCATCGGGAGGACACCGTGAGTTCGCGGAGGAGAGACTGCCGTATAAATAAGCAGGCTCTCGTCAACCCGATGGCACAGTAATGGTGGTGTGGCTCTATAGGCCCATTTCCGATGATGGGTCGTACCCCGGTAAAACGGGGGGGGGGGGGTGGGGGGTTGGGGGGGCGTAATGGGGACGATTATGCTGGAACCACAGTGCCTGGCTATCTGTTGCGGCGGCCTGTCTTTCAGTTGTTTACCCGGATGTTTAGGCGGGGCGGGGTGATCTTCCTTTGGTCTATATTCGTTCTGGTGTAAAATAACTTTTTGAGTTTAAGATGAATAATTCACAATATTTCTTACAATATAATGAAATTATTCAAAAGAATTCAGTTAGAAATGAAGTATATCGGTTTAGGCAAGCCAGAGAATGTTTAGACCAACGTTAAAATAGTTTAAGTCAGTGAAGATGCTTCTAAAATCGTTTCAGTTCACAAATTCATTATGAAATTTACTATCGTGAACATTGTACAATGGCTACTTTTCTGTTATGCTCACACCACTTGGCGCCTTTTTTTCTCTTGGCGAATTTTCTTGGGCGCTGAATCGCCAATTTTGCTCTAGAAGCGCCAAGAAAATCATGGTATGCGAGTAACAGAGAGCAGATGCTCTGCGGGTTTCATCTAGTAATTATGAAAAACACAAGAATTGCCGTTGTGCAGTAATGGGCGTTGATACTAGCCGATGTTCAGTTGAACATATCAGATGAATAACGCTAGCAGCACACTCGGAGGTGTGATGCAAATGAGTTACGATTTATTAACAAGCAGTTACAATTTTCAAGACCAGAATATTTTCGTACGTTATAGAAAAGTCCACAATTGCATAAATTTATTAATTATTAACATTTAATTGACAGACTTGAGAGCATGTATATCCTCATAGAAGATATGCGTGTGCATATCTAATATAAAGTATGCGTATCTAATTCTAATATAATTAGGAATTGGATTTTTTTGCCTTTGTAAACATTTAAATTTCCAAATTTGTTATTCATTTATTCACTAACCCACTCACTCACTAAAGAGGACTACGAAGTCTTAATCGGTTTCATACTTCCTATGATCTGCATTGAACGGAACTGAAATATTCATTAATGGACTAATAACTAGCTCGAAATCGAGCTGATCAAAGCATTAGCTGTTAAAAGCATAATTAATAAGATGCTGGACCGCGGCCTGGAATTGGTGATTGGATTACAAGCACAGCACATAGCACGTGACCCATTTACTAATTCAGTTAGCGCTGGTGCTTTGGTCCCGCGAGAAAAATTCGCTAATAAACTTCCGTAAACAGCTATTTAACATAGGTTAAACGACCATCAATGTTAATATATTTCCTCCAAAGGAAAGAGGCGTCGAAATGAGTATTAAACAATTCAAATTCAATATTAAGTTGTGGAAACTTGGATAAATGAGGCTTTGCAAAAGAGGATAGTGCGAATAATAAATCTATATATTTAAAATAATTTGGTGAAAAAACCTTCACCGAGTCCACCAGCCTCAACCACTCCACCGATTTCGACATTTCATTTTCATTTGAAAGGTTATGACGTCTAGATATGTCATCAAGGGTCGCCTGTCCCCCTCCCATTTTCGAACGAAATCGAAAAAACATTTCTCCTCCATACATTCTCTATAGGCTTTTTCGATTTCGTTCAAAAATGGGGGTTGTGAGAGCAGGCGACACTTGATGACATATTTATACGTCATAACTATTCAAATGAAAAAAAATGTCGAAATCGGTCAGGTGGTTGGGGCTGGCGAACTGTCTCAAGGTTTTACCATATTATTTTAAATATATAGATCCCAACAGTTCCATCACAATGACGTGTCAAAAATATTGTAAAATACCTACTGTAGGTGATGGAAACTATTTAGTTAGGACGATTTAATTCTGTTAGGAAATTCTGCATTTTAAGCTACGAAGCTTGCGTCTTTTCTAAATCGTCTCTCGTACCTTTACTCTAAGATTCGAAGAATTCTTTAAGGTTTTTTTATGTCATTTCTTTGAACTAATCACTTCACTTGACATCCATACTAGCAGCTATTTAATCGGAATCGTATGACGTTGTCTATTCGATTCCCGCAGCTGATATGTAGATCTACTGATTATTAGCAGAGTATATATACTTGTCTCTACTATGTCATTTTTGTACGGTCTGTAGGTCCTCTAAGCATTCTCTCCTCGGAGAGACTTCAGCGCTATGTAAGCTGCTGCTGGTACTGTACCTATAAGATGTAGGACAAGTATCAATCCTGTTAAATGGAAATGTGGTGATCTGTAAATACGTTCTTAAATGTGGTCGTCTAAATAAATGCCTCTTTTAACTTATACGATTCGTCATTTCTGTAAACAATAAGAAATGCTCTATCTCATAGAAATTCCACTGCATGCAAAAAGGCAGGACGCTTTTAGCTTATTATCCAGCAGCTCTTCATAACTAGTGTTACTCAAGCTGCCTGTCTCTATTTTATGAGACTAACAAGTGATATTGGCAAACTCGCTTCCTGAAGCCTAACAAATTCTGTATTTATGGACCTGAAGACTCATGTCGAAATTCGTGAAAAAATTACACAAAACATTACAACTAGATGAGGTTCATTGAAAGATTTACAATTTTAAAAGGAATCTGTTGTCTACAAAGAATATGAAATCGGCTATGGTTTCATGGTCTGTTCCACTGATCTTCATGCAGTATTTAAAACTGAAAAAAGTAGTGGATGAGAGCCTCGAAGCAGCCAGGTGGCAAGGACAGTGCTGAGTAAAATGGGTGCTGGCCGCGAATTCGTCCGGAGGGCGGTTTTAGCGGCTAGTATTTTTTAAAGTCATTAATATTAAATTTTCAATTTTTTAAGTGTTAATTTTTCCAATATTTCAATGATACAAACTAGATGGAATAAATTTAGTGATCGTTTCTATGCCTGTTAAATATTTGAATTATTCAATTTATATTTCGATTTACATTTGAAATATCATTGCAAGGTATGTGAACAACAAAACAATTTAATTATCAGTCATTATGTTAAAAACTAGTTTTCCACCATATGAAAGAGACGTCGAAATAAGTATTAAACAAATAATTCAAATTCAATATTAAGTTGTGGAAACTTCGATAAATGAGTCTCTGCAAAAGAGAATAGTGCGAATAATAAAACATTTTTTTTAAAGTTATGAATATTAAAATTTCAATTTTCTAAGAGTTAATTTTTCCAATATTTCAATGATACAAGCTAGATGGAATAAATTTAGTGATCGTTTCTATGCCTGTTAAACATTTTAATTATTCAATTTACATTTGAAAAATCATTGCAAGGTATGTGAATAACAAAACAATTTAATTATTAGTCATTATGTTAAAAACTACTTACATGATTATCTGAATGTTTTACAGGGTTAAATACCTACTTTATAATAACAAAATAGTTTGAAACCACAATTATTCAGATAATTGTTAAAAGAACGATTTGATCATATACTATCCGAAGTCTTGCAGACATTTTGAAAATATCCTAAAGACAAAGTTTAACAGAAAAAATTAATTTCTTCTCTACAATGCGAGTCTAAAGTAGTCATGAGGGAAAAAAATGGGAGATTTCAGAATATTGAAGGATTTTTAAAAAACAAAATCTGAAGGATTCTAAAATTGCGGCGAAAAAAATATTTATTTATAAAACCTCTAACAATACTTTTGGAAAAAAATAATACGAATAATGAATTTAGAAAAAGCTATGAGCAAGGCGTTTCCTTGCATTGTGGGGAATCTGCAGTTTATCTGTTGAAATCCATTTGACTGACAACTTTATGCACATAAAATTATTTATAGTTCCTTGCTCACTAGTAAAAATTTTGCATATAATAAATATTAATTTGCATCTAAAACTTTTTCCTAGAGTGAGAAAATTTTGACTCTGCGACAAGAACAGCCCTGAGGATTAACTTATGCTGTTGAGGTATGGATAAAGAGACGCTTCTCGTGATTTGAGTAGACAGTCAACCTTGATGGATAAAACTACACTTACTAATAAAAAATGCAAAAGGACATCCTGTAGATAGAAAAACATCAGAAAGGCGCAGTTCGGGTCCGCGCCGTTGATTTTTCGTGAAAACGTCGGGATAAAATCATAAAACAAGTGTTTCGTATTAATATGTAATTTAATTATCAATCTCTTTAATACAGTATTTACACAATAGATAAATCACAAGTTTATCGCATGTAGCAAGGATCTGTGGTAGCTTGTGATTTATTTATTCTGTAACCATTTTACTACTCTGTGTAAATATTGTATTCAAGACATTGATAATTAAATTACATATTAATACGAAACACTCGTTTTATGATTTTATCCCGACGTTTTCACAAAAAAATCTACGTCGCGGACCCGAACTGCGGCTTTCTGATGTTTTATTTAGAGTAGCTTTTGATGGCGGCATCTGCTGACAGTATATAGAACTACATTTCGCGTATGCGTTGTAAAACATTATTTACTACTACCAATGTTCATATTTAGCGTAATATTCAAATTTTAATACAATGTTTCTTTTACGTATTGTCAAGTATTCTGTAAGTTTCGTACAATTCGAAAGAAAACTCTGCACGTTATAATCAAAAAACATGTGGAGTTTGAAATTTTCAATTTAATTTCGATTTTTACTTATATTCTGATAAATAATTTTATTGTCTCACTTTGGGTCCTCGTAATATTCCTCAAGCTCTTTGAAATTATACCAGACGCAACCTCCTAGCTAGAAAGTTTCCACGCTACACTTATTTATAACCTTACATAAAACTAATTCATAACAACAACGCACATGCGCCTACACTAGTACGATGACGTCCCTGGCATAACAAATACTATGCGACAAACTCTTACATATATGATCTGTCCGTTGTGGGGTCAATCATTCTTTTCTCATTATTAGTCTCGTAGTTATTAGTGATTCAAATCTGACGATATTTTGTCACTCAAGAAAGTTCGACCGACTATTACTGTAACGAGCGGAAAGACGTTTTCGCTTCAAAATGTGTTTGACATATATTATTTTATGAAATATAGAATGTGCTGCTTTCCCTCCAAAATTAATTGCAAAATTGCAGATAGTCAGTTTCATCAAATTTTGGACCAAATCTGATAACGACGGGGAATATTTCGAAACACATATACTCTATTTTATTCGCTATTCTGTGAAAATACACAGAAAAGGTTTATATTGTTACAAAAGTCTTTCTGTGGGTGTATGGTGTGAACAGTCCAACACGCAGGATAATGAAGAATGAAGGTTTATTCACAAATATGCAGGGAAACACGTAGCACGGGTACAGGAAACAATAGTTCTTGCACAGATTAGCAACGTAAACAGACAATAGTTCAGCACTTTGATATTTAGCAACACAAACAGTCATCAAATACATCAACGACAATAACAGCACTTTCAATAACGCTCAGCCCACCAGATTCCTAGCTCGTACTGCAGACGAAACTCTAAAGTCGTTCTAGTGAATCAATACTACTCCCTCTGATCCAAAACGTGGTCCTTAATACTCTCTCCGACAGGCCGTGTCGTCACATGGAGTTTTCTCGTATATTCGAACGTATTCCTTTTCCTAATAGAGTCATCAAGAAAAGGGTCGCATTACCTGGAATCATCTATTTGTCGCCAAGGTCGCCAAATTTTTTTGCCAAGATCAGGGCTTCCGGAAAGGCCGATGCCCGTCACTCCATACTTACCCCTGCAAAACTCCCTCCCGAACTATGAGACTAGCGAGAGAGGAAAGCGACATTACATCTTTGCTAAAAAGTCTTTGTAAATACTGTTGCATTGTGTTGCCACTCACGTTAAATGAAAACATATACGCTTTTTAATAACATTTATTCACTCGCGTGTAGCCGTACATAATATTGTATACATTTTATTTATTTATTTATTTATTGTACAGAGTTGCAAGTTTTGCTACAAGCACAAACTTGGCATCATTACTAGTGCTTCAACAAGAGAAACAAATTAAAGAGATCTAACATCGAAAATATGAAAAAAAAAACTTTTAAAGAAACAGCAAAAGCAAAGGGAAAAACATTTAAACAAATAAATTGAGGAGGAAAAAAGTGAACTAGAAGCGGTTGCAAGACAAAGAATTTTTCAAGTGCTCTCAGCTTGATCTTGGCATTCCTATCCAAATTTAACAGGTTTTGGAGGGATGTATCGGAGTAAACAGGGTTGAAATCTTGAATTTCTTTTAAGAGCTGAACTCGTGGATCATGATATCTTGGGCAATGAAAAAGGATGTGTGATATAGTTTCTTCAGCATGGACACAAAATTCATAGAAGAGACGATAATGAATGTATGAAGGAGCTTATTAGTAGGAAGGATATTAGTTCGAAATTTGCTTAAAAGAACATCACATCTCCTTGTTTTTTTTTTCTCCATGAATTTGTTTTTTCTTAACTGTATCCGGATGTTTAAAGTCTTGAAAATATTTGCATATTTTTCAGTAGTTTTCTTTTTTGTCGTTATACTTCTTTCTGGTAGTGACAATGAGATCTTCTGCAGCAACAATTTGCCACTTTTCTGTGTGCTCATTTACTGATTTTACAACTCGATCTGCTACTTCGTTCGGTGCATTCCCTGTAACCCGGGGTCCATATCAGCCTATTTGGCAATGAATGATTAAGAGTGGAATGAGAATTCTATGTAGTTCAAGGATGACAGATATAGATTTATGAGCAATTGTATACATTTTTATTTAAAGCGTTTTTCTTCTGTGCTTATTGTCACTCTTTCCGCTGAAATTATTAGTTTAAAGGCAACCATATTAGATTAATCTACATCACTGGCTTTAAAGAAGTAATGCTTTTTAAAATGCGGTAATGGATATTTGCTTTCTTCACTATAGAGATTCTTTTTTTTTCCCAACATCGTTTTACTTATAATGCAGAGAGCGATGGGCATTTTTATTCGTTATATAAAGCCTCGTAAGAAAATATCATTGAAAATATTTAGATTCGTTTTTGCTTGAATAAAGTGGATATTTATTCATGGATTTCATTTAGATGTAGTTTTAATGCAATTCATTGCGAAGGTTAATACCATACAATTGAGACTAAATAAGTTGAGTATTAAATCAAGTTCAGGTGAGAAACACCCGATATTTTCATTTGTAATTCCACTTTTTCAAGCTTATTTTAGGTATAACAAAACAGATACGTACAGATACTTTATTGATTAAATAGAATTGTTAAAGCTGCATTTAAGTTCACAATAATTTTCCGGTGTGACACTTAATGAATGAGTTCATTACATGATGAATATTATTTAATGAAAGTTTGTTTGTTCGTGTAAACAGAATTAACTAGATATTCTATATTTGTCATCACAAGTACATTTAATTTGTACATTAGCTGAAAAAAGGTTAAGATATAAAAGAAACCAAATAGTTTCAAAAGAGATATGAAACTTAAGATTTTGGTCCTTTAATATTTTTCTAAAATCATGATACCCTTGTAAAAATCGTTATAATCAAATTTAAAACATTTATAATCAAATTTAATGAAATGCAGCAATTAACCCTTTCGCTACCCGTGTCTCCCGGGAAAAAACGTATACCACAGCCCAAGATGTTTTTCGGGATTATATGACGTCAAATTGGAATAGATTTTATGCCTGTCACATGTATGTGACGTCGGGCTCTGGTAAGAAACTGCTGTATCGCATACATGGGACGGTTGGTAGCGAACGAGTTAATGATTTCCAGCAATTTAAATAGCTTAAACAAGTAAATGCGTAATGCCATGCGGTATCGATTTTATCTTTTATACTATAATTTTATCTTTCGTTGGAATTTGAAGTTCGTACAATTAAGTGCTCAAAATTCATAAATATACTTCAGAATTTTTTCCTGTACTTTTCAATAAATATATTTTTTTATGAAAAAATAAAAGCTATCCCGCTGCACGATTGAAATGATTTCAAATGTTTAGGAAATTTCACATTTTTTTATGCGATGCCTTTTCCATTATAGTGGAATATACAGTGATTTATCATGTCAACACAGAAGGAAATACACACATACATTTTTTTAAATAAAATTATCTTAATACTTATGCATATGTCTATTATTATTTCCCCTTTGTTTTGTAGCCCGGTGCAATAACAAAGTGTCTAGGAGAAACAATCCATGCGTTGTAGGGTCGATACTTGTTCTACACATTCTTCCAAAGATTGTGCATGAAAAAATTTCTTTTTTGAAGATTTTTACATTTTCTTTTCCAGAAGTCAATTTATTATCCGACAATAAACGACATAAAAAGATGATCTCTGTGCTCCCTTCTTTTAAAATTATGCATAAAAAACCATCTTACGAGAGGAAGGTAGAATTTTCATTTGCTTGAGGGTTTCGCTCAAGTGTCCCTTCTTGTGCCAGAGCAGTAATTAAACTTTATAAATTACACCTCGAACGTAAACAGCCGTCTGAGTGGGTATTAACAACCTCGCTGCAGAACTCATTGACATTAATTAACTCTTACGAGGCAATCAGTAACGCACATTTTTTGGGTTCTCCGAGGAGTTTCCCCGCCCTCCATCTTCAATAAATTAAAAACGCTTTTCTTCTCTAATACATCGGTTTTTTATTATCTAACTCGATCGCGACATCGTTAAAAATTAAACTAACGGATCGAACATATTCTTGAGAGATTAAACTCATAAGGAAAAGAATATTAAAGTCACATGCTGTTAATACTTGTTGGAGGACTCTTCGTTATTCTGAAGTCGATTCAAAGTGTATTAGACTTAGTTGCACCTTGATAGCGTGTTTAAGGTCCAAAATGGCGAGAGAATTTTGACGCAGTATAGAAAAGGGAGCCAACTTCAAAACACAGAATTTGATTGCAGCTGCTTTCGGAAAATCTTATATTGCATGTTTCCGAAGCTAATTAACCCCTTGGCATACGGTTTATTATCTAACTCGATCGCGACATCGTTAAAAATTAAACTAACGGATCGAACATATTCTTGAGAAATTAAACTCATAAGGAAAAGAATATTAAAGTCACCTGCTGTTAATACTTGTTGGAGGACTCTTCGTTATTCTGAAGTCGATTCAAAGTGTATTAGACTTAGTTGCACCTTGATAGCGCGTTTAAGGTCCAGAATGGCGAAAGAATTTTATAAAAATGGAAGAGATATTTTGACGCAGTTACAGAAAAGGGAGCCAACTTCAAAACACAGAATTTGATTGCAGTTGCTTTCGGAAAATCTTATATTGCATGTTTCCGAAGCTAATTAACCCCTTGGCATACTATTTTATTTAACCTCCTAATAAGATGCCACCACCCATTTGGGATATTCATTATTCTTTCAATCTATTTAAGATGGTAAAGGATACTTGAGACATTTAGGCGTATGCAGGTGATTTTTGTATTTAAAATTAATTGTTACTTTGACTTTATTACCAATTTAAATATCAAAAACTCTGTAATTCGATGCGCGTGTCAAACTCGTCATTGAAAGCGAAGGGGTTAAATTAGAGTTGCCGTATATGGATCGTCGCCTAGATTGGACTTTTAACGTAAACTTAATTCTATTCAATATTTTGCCCTTTAAATAGACAAGATACGCTGCAACTGTGTAAATATGGTTTGTGGAACCATTTTTAGCTCAAAGAGCTACTTGGTCGCAGTTAGAAAATAAGTGTTCATATTTAGAGATCATCAATTAAGTATTGTAATACTCGTAACGAATAAAAACATTTATATTTGTAGAATTATTAAAATATTTAAAGAAAAGAAATTAATTGGATAAAAAAATCATTCGGTCATAAAAGAAATTAATTTTAAAAATATCGTTTGGCTGTAAAAGAAATTAATTAAAAAAATCTTTTGGAATTAATTCTTTTCTGAAGGTTATAAAAATAGTGTGTGGCAACGATATATTTGTCTTTTGCTAACACTGCCTAGCAACGGAAAAGAATAATGATGATTGAACATGGAAGCCGATGCAAGTCAGTGATGTAACATTTGTGATGCAAGTGTTTTACATGTTTGTGCTGTGGAAGACGTCCAGTAAACATATTGTTGATAAACAAGGCTAACCGATTCTTCATGCTATGCTGAAATACATCACAATATGTATCCTTTATGTGTTGATGTTTGTGTTCAGTGTTTGGAATAAATCTTAAATGTTTCCCAAAACAGCTAGCCAGTGTTATTTTGGCTTCTCAGATTGGAGCCAGGCATTTAGATCCACTGCTACAAAGATGCATTATTCCGTTCTACTCAGTCGAAGTTAATACGAACTCTGTCGAAGTCAAAATTCAAACAATCTCTTTTCGGTGTCAATTCAACTCAAGGACAGTCGAATCATTTCTGTGAATTCCCGAACGGAAAAGTCTAATTGATGATCCGAGGATACGTTTGACAGTAATGAAATATGTGTCTGATGTCATCTTTAGATTCACATCTGAGATGAAAATTCGACCAGAAACACGCAGAGCTGTAATTCTATAAAAAATGAAGTGTAGTTTGTTTAAAAATTCATTATCTCATTCTTCGTAAGATTTTTCATGTGTGGTTTATAGATTATTCAATTCTATACATAAATCACGCAAAAATCAAGATGGAATAAAATCGAAGCATGGTGAAAGCCAATTGAATGTTTTTTTTTAAAAAAATTAGGTCAGAGAAAAAATCGCATTAACCCTTAAAATTCATTAAAAAAGTTTTTTGACTTATTTCTTGAATAAAACATCCGAAGAATACTTTTAAAAATCCTATTTTGTTTTAAGTATGGTTTATGGCTAAAAAACAGATTGTTACTAACTGACAACACTGGTGTTATTTGAGAAAAAAGTTCCTTGATAAAATTCTGTAATCTCAAACACAATGAATTTTAATGAATAATAATACGGATAAAGAATTTCAATCGACATTGTAGAATAAAATATGGTATTCTCAAGCATACAAACAAAGCTAAAAAGCCTCAGATGAAAAAGATCAATTTATATATTTTTTAATCAAATTACCCATCAGGTTGCCATCTATAAGTTGTAAAT